>PVJN01009010.1:0-62592 GCA_004026805.1 Lasiurus borealis
AAAAATTATGAACAACAAATACATATCTATCAACAAGTGAATCTAAAAATTAAGTGAATTAAAAATTTGATCAACAGAATAAACTGGTGAATATAATAGAATCAGGAGCACAGAAAGGGAGTGGACTGATAATTCTCAGGGGGAAAGGGGTGAGGGGTGTACAGGGAGAGACTGGACAAAAATCATACACCTATGGATGGGGTCAATGGGAGGGAGGTAAGGGCAGAGGGAAGGATGGGAGTTGGGTGGAGGGGAGATATGGAGGGGAAAAAAGAGAAACAAATGTAATAATCTGAATAATAAAGATTTGATTAAAAAAAAAAGAATCAGGAGGAATAGCTCAGCTGTGAATATCTTCCCTGAGGAGTGAGGTTCCCAGCCCAACACTGGACTCTCCAGCTCAGAAAACACCAGTGCCAGGGAGAAGAGACTCCACAACCTCTGGCCATGAAAACCAGCAGGGACTCAGTCTGAATGAAACAAAAGACTGCTGCAGACACAGGCATCCTTTTAAAAGACACTAAGGACACAGACTCACTCACTTATAAACATTCAACTTAAGCTCCAGAGAAGAAATAACAGCTCAAAAATCATTAGAGGCATCTAGGTAGCAACCAAATTGTCTGGAATCAGGGCTAGGGCTGGAGGGGCATCTCTCTCCAGGAATAAAGTGCCTGCAAGTGCCATGGTTCCTTTGTTGAGCTCTTCTATATGCACAGGCTGCAGGCAAAAGTGAACACTGAGTCTCCATTAACCTGGCTAACACAGTGTTAGCACCACCCTGTTGATTCTCTGAGACACTGCCCCACTCATTTCATGTGCCCTGCCCAAACCAGTCAGAAATGAAGAGTATAATACTGAAATGAAGAATATATTAGATAGAACTGAAAACAGATTAGATGAAGCAGAGGATCAAATCAGTAATTTGGAAGACAAGTTAGCAGAAAATACCTAACAAAAAGAGCCCTGGCCCATTTGGTTCAGTGGATAGAGTGTTTGCTTGCAGACTTGAAGGATCCATGATTCTCTCATCACCGATGTTTCTATCTTTCTTTCCCTCTCCCTTCCTCTCTGAAAACAACATATATATAATATTTTTAAAATAAAAATACATAAACAGCATGAAGAAAAAATCAAAATATGAGATAATTCAAGGAACCTCTGGGACAACATCAAGTGTAGCAACATTTGCATAATAGGAATACCAGAAAGAGAAGGAAGAGAACAAGGAATCAAACAACTATTTGAAGAACTAATAAAAATTCCCTAAACTGGTGAAGAAAAAAGACACACAAGTCCAGGAATCATAGACAGTCACAAATAAGATGAACCCAGAGAGACCCACACCAAGATATATTAAAACTGAAGTGCAAGTTAAAGACAAAAGAGAAAATCTTAAGAGTAGTAAGTGGAAAGTAGTTAGTTACCTATAAGAGAGCTCTTGTAAGACTATCAGATAACTTCTAAACAAAACTTTACAAGTTAGAAGTGACTGACATAAACTATTCAAATTGATGAAAAGCAAAGACCTACAATCAAGAATACTCTACCCAACAAAGCTATCATTGAGAATCAATGGATAGATAAAGAGCTCTCCAGACAAGCTGAAAGAGTTCATCACCCCTAAACCAGTATTACAATAAATGTTAGAGGGACTTATTTAAAAAGAAAACAATAAAAATCTGAAGAAAATATCAGAAAGAATATATTCCCACTAAGAAAGGTAAACATAATATAATCGGTGGATCAACAAACACTAAAGCTTGTACAAAGTTTAAAAGGAAAAAGTAGAAAGATCATGTGTAATTACAATAATAAATTAAGGGATACAAACATACACAATTAAAAAATAATGAAAAATACAGACATGTTAGAGATGAATAAAAATGGTAATGATTTTAGAAAGTGTTCAAACTTAAGCAACTATCAACTTAAAACAGACTGCTATCCACATAATTTGGCATATATTAAACACATGGTAAAAAAAAAACAACAAAAATATACAAGAGATATAAAAAAAATAAAGAGAAAGGAGTCCAAACATAACTCTACAGAAAGTCACTAACCTGCAAGAGAACAAAAGAATAAGAAAGGGACAGAAAATAATTATAAAAATAAAGAAAAGACAATTAATAAAATGGCAATAACTTCATAACTATGAATATTTAAAATTAAATGCAAATTAATTAAATACTCCAATTAAAAGATGAATGGATAAAGAAGAGATGGTACATATATTTGGTGGAATAACACTCGACCATAAAAAAGAATGAAATTTTACTATTTGTGACAACGTAGATGCACCTAGAGGGTAATGTGCTAAATGAAATAAGTCAGACAGAGAAAGCGAAATTATTTCACTTCAATGTGGTGTCTAAAAAACAATATAAATCAGCAAATGAAACATAAATAAACTCATAGATAGGTAAAATAATTTGATGGTTGACAGATGAGGGGGTAAAAAAGGTAAAGGGATTAAGAAGCAAAAGCAGCAGCTACAAAATAGTAATGAATATGTAAAGTACAACCTAGAAAATATAGTTAATAATTTTTTAATAACTGCATGGTGTCAAGTAGGTGCAGGACTTATGGAACGTCACTTCATTAGTTATATAAATGTCTAACAACTATGCTACATACCTAAAACTAATATAATGTTAAATGTCAGCTGTAATTGAACAATTTAAAACATTTTTTTAAAAAATCAGATCTTGTCATCCTTCTGTTTTCTACTGCACTTGGAATAAAACCCAAACTCATTATCATGGTTCTCAATGTTCTACATTATCTTCCCCCTGCCTACTTACAGTGCCTTATTTTCTACTATTCCTTCCCTTTTCACTTTATTGTAGTCACATAATGATCGTTGCTCCCGTAAACTCTCTAAGGCAGTTACTACCTCAGGATTATTATAGCTACTGATTGTTCTCTGTGTTGACACCTTACCTTCTTTGCAGATCTCTTTCAAAACACAATTTCTCAGAGGGTTCCCTGACCACTCTAAACTTCCTGCCCCCATCAGCCATTAGCATAGAGTGTGTTTTACCATCACCATGACACTTTTCTACTACTTCCCCTAATGTTTTCCCAGCACCTGGCACATAGTAGGTGCTTATTAAATGTTACTTAGTTGATAAATTCATTGAGTCTAAACCTGCTAGATTAATTCTAATGACTGTTTTTAAGAGAGAAAACATGTGAGTGCTATATTAGGAGACTACTAAGTGATCAATGAGAGGGCTTCCTCAAATCTCACCTGTAAACAGAAACCTTCCTTTATTCACCTGACAAAATGGTACCTTCTCTTCCTATGGCCCAGCAACCAGTCCCTGTATACCTCTTTTGTATTGTTTCAAAACCACTTGTAAACAACTTTTTCAGGTGTGCTCATATCTCCACCCAGGATTTTACTTTCTGAAATGCACGTGCTGATCTTTCCTCATTCACATACCCTACCATAACCCTCTGCACACATTGGGTGCTTTAGCAATCCTGTCCAGTGGCTGAAGGACTAAAGGGGAGATAGACCTTCAAAGGAAGCTCAGTAGTAGATGGGGGAGGGACATACACAACATACTCACCCACAGGTTCTGAGTCTTGAGGATGCAAACAGTCCCCACCATGTAAAAACGATCCTCCAAAGGGAGCTCAGTAGTAGATGACTCAACGTACTTCGGGCTGGGGAAGAAGCGAGTCAAAAACTCCAGAGGCTCTAAGGGAGACATAGACACACATGTGACAGTCTAATAGAAAGACAGGCAAACTACACAAAAAGATGGACACTTGCCACCTCAGCGTGTGTTTGCTAGGCCATCAACAAGTTTCAGAATTCTGAGCCATGGATTTTTCCCATCTTCCTTCCATTCCAGTCACCTTCCCCACCATGGTGTTCACCAAAATACTGAGAAATAATTATTGTAAGTTTAGGGCAATTTTCAGTCCTGTATTCTTACCCTTTTCATGATGTTTTAGTTCCCAAAAGAAATTTAGCTCCCTTCTTTTATAAAGACCACTTGAGTACTAAGGGTGACATGTAATTCGTGTGCATATGTAGGCAAGCAAGTTTCCTTTTAAAGAGAGGTATCTGAATTTTAGTTTCCAAGACACACAAAAATATATCAATTATTGTGTGAGCTAATTTTTGTTTATTTACTCATTCATTCATTTTATTTATTATATTAAGACCTCAGTGGCAAAAACTGAGTTAATTATGCTCTTATTTCATGGCATGTTATGAACACAGATAAAGTCTCTGCCCTTTTTTTTCCCTCTCTGCCTCTTCCCCACTCAAACACCCACTGTTATCCGCCACCTTTAATATATATACTTGTAAAATATGCAGTTTTGTTTTATTTATATATGTTTACAATTTTCAAAAGTGGCATTAGGCAATAGATCTCATTCTATTTCTTACTCTTTTTAGTCAACAATATGGTTTTTAAGATCTATGTTGTAGTATGTATATCTTGAGTTCATTGCTTTAAACTATTACAAAGTTTTCCTTGTATATTTCTCAAACTCTTCTTGTCCATTTCCCTAATGATGCCCACTGAGCTGTTTCCAACTCTCTCCTACCACAAACTACACTATGGCATACACAGTGCATGTTCCCTTAGACACAGATCTCTCTG
Source organism: Lasiurus borealis (assembly GCA_004026805.1). Taxonomy (NCBI): domain Eukaryota; kingdom Metazoa; phylum Chordata; class Mammalia; order Chiroptera; family Vespertilionidae; genus Lasiurus; species Lasiurus borealis. Next base: position 4,632 of record PVJN01009010.1, read on the forward strand.
AAAGTTTGTCTCTGAATTATTTAAACCCAGTGATGTGATTGTTAAGCCCTAGGATAATTGACATAACTTAAATTCACTCTGCTTTTCAAGAAGGCTTATGAGTTTACATTTCTGTCAAGTATATTAGTTTATATAGTACTCACATTCTCATCAATGTTTGAAAACATTCACATTACTAATTGTTAATATTCTGATAGATGTATAGAACTATCCTTGTTTTTTGTTGTTTTTTAAAATATTTTTAGTATATTTATATTGATTTCAGAGAAGAAGAGAGAGGATAGAGATAAAAACATCAATAATGAGAATCATTTATCAGCTGCCTCCTGCATGCCCCTTACTGAGAATCAAACCCACAACCTGCGCATGTGCCCTTGACCAGAATCAAACCTGGGATCCTTCAGTCTGCAAGCTGCTGCTCTATCCGCTGAGCAAAACTAGCTAAGGCTCTCATTGGTTTTTAAATTTTTTATTCTTTACCCTGCTGGTTTGGCTCAGTGGTTGAGCATCTACCTTTCAACCAGGTTGTCACAGTTTGATTGCTCAGTTAGGACACATACCCAGGTAGCAGACCCAGTCCCCAGTAGGGGGCATGTAGGAGGCGCTGATTAAATATTCTTTCTCATCATTTATGTTTCTATCTCCCTCTCCCTTCATCTGTGAAATCAATAATATTAAAAATATTTTTTTTAATTTTTAATTATATGCTTACTAGTAAGTTCAAGTATCTTCTCACATATTTGTTGAACCAATTTATCTCTGATTCAAGCCCTAGATATTTTAATGGCCCCAAATCCATGCTTATGTTAATTTCTCAGTTTCTAGCTCCTAAAAATGTAAAAACTATAAATTAGGACCCCATATTCATAGGACACAGATCTGGGTTTTGATTTCCTATAAATGACACTTGTCTTTTTCCATTCAAATTCTGAGAGATGGCAACCTTACTCTTCCTCTAGGCCAACAGAAATAATTAACCTATTTATTAAGTCTCTAGGTTTTATGTGTAGGTCCTTGAATGAATATAAGAACTCCTGACCCCAAACAATGGAGCCTATGTATTATTTAAAAATCACCTAAGCAACTACATAATCAGCTCCCTCTTATCATTGTGTTTCGGTACTTCATCCATTAACTTCCTTTAGACTTTCCTTTCTTTTAAGCTTGGCTATGTATTAGACATCTTTTGTTATTTTTTAGAAATTATTTCCTTGTTCTTGTATAAGGAAAGAACCATCCTTAATATCTCAGCTCACCATGTTACCATATGACCCTCACCTTGTAAATTTCACTATTAATTTTTAAGTCTAATTCATGTTTGTAACCAAAACCTGTGATCATATGGCTATCAGAGTTTGAGTACTAACAGAAGGACATTTATGTTAACAACAAAGGGCTGCATAACTCATGAACTTTTTCTAGATCAAATTTAAAACTGAACTGCTTACCATCAGTAACATCTTTTAGACACAGGAAAAATTTTGAATGTTCATAAGTAATTTTATCATCGTCGTCAAAATCTCCTCTTTTCAAATGACAGCAAAACTCCACACGTCTCCCAACTAAAAAACAACAAACAACAACAACAAAAATACAAAACAAGGCTACATTTATACTTTACCATATTCTTTGGGATTATGTCCTACAACTACTATCTCAGACTAGATTTTTAAAAAATATATATTTTCTTTCCATGAACATCAGCATTTGCATGACTATCTATGTTTTATCTGTAGAATGGGTTACCAGCTAGAACATTATTTCTATAACAATAATGCAATTATTCCAAAACTGAAGGAATTGGGATTAATAATAAAGAACAATATTTAATGTAGAAGAGATTTTTAACACTAGAAATATAGTTTTTGGAAGTATATTAAGTCAAACTAATATATAATCAGCAGCTATATTGGCTCCTAATGTCTTTATTTTTACTACTCTTCAGAGTGTTAACCTGTTTCTTAAAATCTAAGAATTTACCATTTGAAAAAAAATCTATACCTGAGTTTGACACAGGACGTGTAAGACAAAGCTTTTGAAAGACATCTCTTTTCTCTTCATCAGGCAGAAGGCTTAGTAATTTTTTACCCACAATTTCATCCTTGAGAAGAAAAGCGAGAGAGAAATTTTGTTATATGTGCTGCTATTGTTCACTTTCTCTATCTCCTTAACTTCAGTTAGCTTATCATCTGCCCACCTCAGCCACTTTATAGTCATACCTATTGTACCTTTTAAAGTCCCAATTCACATTACCCCACTCTGTGCCTATCCCCTCTTACCTTTCTAGCGCACTCATGCAATAACTATGCCATCAACTGAAAACCTCCAGTCCATTCCTATCACATTTTCACTGTGCATTATCTCCTTCAAGTTATCACATCCCTCCCTACTCAGCTCAGATTTCATAGTCAATCACTATAATCCCTCCCATGTGCTCTTTCTCTCTGACATATTTGCCTGCAAAACTCCCAACTCTGGTTAATTACAGCTCTTCAACTCCTCTGTACCTTCACCAAAGCAAGTGAATGTTTATGGAGAAAAACCCACAAACATGCTGGGTATCATTTATAAATAGGCACTCAGCTCTGTCTAGAAATCATGTCACATTTTCTTAGACAATTCACTCTCCTACTCTTCAAAATAACTATTTCTTGCCTACAGTTCACTCTCTGACTCTCCAAGCTAATTATTTCTTGCCTTCTCCTCCTTTTTCAAACCTCTAACTACTCACCCTCTGCGTATTCAGCCGGGGATCTCATTTCTTATTTCAATGAAAAACAAAGGGGGAAGGCAATGCTAATATCGTCCTGCCACTAAGTGTATCAATTTATCTCTTCCTGTGGCCAGAGAAAATGTATCAATGTATCTGTTCCTGTGACCAGAGACCTACTTTTTCTCCCATGTCAATGAATAAGATTCTACTTAAGTTTAGTGACTGCCTCTCATCCTCTCTTGACTTTTCAAAGACATCATTATAGAAAATTTCCCTCACTCCCCCCCACACCCCACACCATCACTCTAATAGGTCTTTCCCCTGGTATGCAAATGCTGTATCAGAGATGCTGTAATAATCTGTTACCTCAGAAACAACACAAAATCAAAAAATCCAAACCTTCCTTGATACTACATCCTCTCCTTCAGCTCTATTGCTCTGGTACACTTCTGACCAAAAATCATTGAAAGGAACTATACTTGTTTCTCTCATTTCTTCACTTCTCACTTTCCCTTGAAATCACACTGATCAGATTTTTATCCTAAGCATGGCACTTTTTTAAAGGTCACCAATGACCTCTACATTTCCAAATCCAATAGTCAATTCTATACCCTCATCTTACCTAACATTTTAGCATTTGGTACCACTGATCTTTCCTTCTTTTTTGAAACAGAACAGGTAGAATGATCCATTTAAAACATAAGTCAAATTTCTGTTCACTATGGTGGAATACATAAGTATTGTGCTTGGCTCCTCGCAAGACCACACCAAGATTACAGCTAAATTATAGAATAACCCTTGAGAACCACCTAAAGACTTGCTGAACAGAACTCACATAACTAAGGATATAAAGAAGAAGTCATGCCAAGACTGATATGAAGGGTGCAGATTGAAGAAAGGGCAGGTCCCACACCCAGGTTAAGAATCAGGAGCAATAATATCTCAACTGCAAAGGTCCTTCCTGAGGAGCAGAGGGTCCCAGCCCCACACCAGGCTCCCAGCCAGAACCAACAGTGCCAAGAAGAGAAATCTCCACCACATATGGTGGTGAGAATCAGTGGGGATTCCCTCTGAAGTGGAGGACTGCCGGGGTTCTGGGGGTTCTTCTCACAAGGTCCCCACATGAACTTACTTAATGACAGACTCACCTACTCTGAGCGCAAGTGCTGGAGCAGCAGCTCAAAACGCACCAGGGACAAATGAGGCAGAAAATGACTGTCTGGCTGTAGGGCGAGAACTGGAGGAGCAGCTGTCTCCAGGCAAAAACTGCTGGCAGGTTCCACTGTTCTTTCATGAAGCCCTCCTCCCACCGAACAGTGGACCCCATTGTCTCTTTACTAAGCCCTTCCCCAACCGAAGCAAATACGGGATTCTGTCTAGCTTGCCCCATCCCAGCACCAGCCTGAACCTCTTTCAGTGGCTGTTCATCACAAGCTGTCAGCCTCGGAGCATATGGAGATGTTCATAAAATCTCTCGAAGTGCCACAAACCCCAACATTACCAAGTGACCCCTGACCAGCACAGGCAGCCGCCAACCACAGATCACTCTGTCGCTCCTACCAGGTGGCCCTGGGCCAGACACGGGCAGTGGTTGACCTAAAACAGCTCCCAAGTTCCCAAGTCCCTCCTAAGTGGCTGCAGAACCAACATACCTGGGTGGCTAGCTCCTCACCACAGTAGAACACTACCCAATTAGCTACATTAATTATAAACTCAACGCGGGAACTTGACAGGCATCAAATCCTCATTATAGGGAATTTCACTGTGTGGGTTCAGCCCCCACGCTATAGTTCATCTGCTGTAGACATGGCTAGTCCTCATAGCCTGTCAGACTGAGGGTCAATCCCACTCACTGATGTGCCAATAAAGGCTCAACTACAACAAGAGATCATACAGGACCCATGCAAAGGTCACTCCTGAAGCACCTGGCTCACATGAACAGTTAAACTGCACCACTAAGCCCCATAAGTTATTTACTGCATATGGTCATGCTACTGAGACTGGGAGATGTGGCAGATCTGCCTAATATATAGAAACACACACAGGTAGGCAGCCAAAAATGAGGAAACAAAAATACATGTCCCAAATGAAAGAACAGGATAAAACCGTAGAAAAAGAACAAAACAAAATGGAGGCAAGCAATCTACCAGATAATAGAGTTCAAAATACTGGTTATAAGTATGTCCAATAAACTCAGGGGAAGAGCAGATGAAATCAGTGAGAATTTATACACAAAGAAAGTATGAAAATGAAACAGTCATAAATGAAGAGAATAATAACTAAAATGAAGAATATATTAGGATGACATTGACAGCAGATTGGATAAAGCAGATAATTGAATCAGTAATTTGAAAGAAAAGGTAGCAGAAAACACCCAATCAGAATACCAAAAGGAAAAGGAAATTTAGAAAATGAGGATAGTTACAGAGACCTCTGGGACAATTTCTAGCATAACAACATCTGCATTACCAGAAAGAGAAGAGAGAGAGTAAGGGATTGTGAATCTACTTGAAGAAATGATAGAAAACTTCCCTAATCTTGTGAAGGAAAAAGGCACACAAATCCAGAAAGTGCAGAGAGTCCCAACAAGATGAATCCAAAGAGGCCCATATCAAGACATGGTTAAAGACAATGAGAGAATGGTAAAAGCAGCAAGAGAAAGGTGGTTAGTTACCTACAAGGGAGCTCCCATAAAACTGTTAGCTGATTTCTCAACAGAAACTTTGCAGGCCAGAGATGGATTGGCATGAAATATTCAAGGTCATGAATAGCAAAAACCTTACAAACAAGATTATCCAGCAAGATTATCATTTAGAATGGAAGGAGAAATAAAGAATGTCCCAGACAAGAAAAAGCTAAAGAAGGTTATCACCACCAAGCCAGTGCTACAAGAAATGTTAAAGGGATTTATTAAGAAGAACATAATATAAAAAATATGGCAATAACTACATACCTATCAATAATTACTTTAAGCCTAAATGGATTAAATGCTCCAATAAAAAGACATAGGGTGGCTAATTGGGTAAGTAAACGAGACTCAGACATTATGCTATCTACAAGAAACAAACTTCAGATCAAAGGACACCCAGGCTGAAAGTAAAGGGATGGAAAAAGATATTTTATGAAAATGGAAATTAAAAAACTGGGGTAGTACTTACATTATACTTTTATCAGACAAGCAGATTTTAAAACAAAGACTATATAATAAGAGACAAAGAACATCCTATATAATAAAAGTCTAATATGTAAGTTGTCCCCTTGACTGGGAGTTTGTCTGCTTGCTATGATGTGCACTGACCACCAGGTGCTGGCACAAAACATGGTAGGCACTGGCAATACAGCATTGGCAGCCAGTGGCAGTGGAGATTCTGCAAGCTCCAATGGGCCTTGACAAGAGCTGGACTGCAGCGGGATGGTGGAGCAGGTAAGCGGATGGTGCCAGGCCAAGGTGGGTATGAGTGGGGCCCAATCACTCCACAGATTGCCCCACAGACAGCAACCAACTGCGGTGGCAGGGGATGGGGCCGCTGCCCAGCTCCCAGGCACTGAGGGGGCCAGTCAGGGGCTCAATCACCCCGCAGACCACAGGTGATGATGGGTGGCGGCAGCAGTGGGGATGGGAGGTGCTGTGCCCAGCTCTCGGGTGCTAAGGGAGAAAGGGCAAATAGCAGTATTAAAATATTTCTTCCAATTATTTTCCTTTCAAAATGTGCGTGAATCCATGCACTGGTCTACTAGTTTCATATAAAACAGCCAAGATATGGAAATGACCTTTGTATCTGTCAAGAGATAATTTGATAAATAAGTGCACAATGTAATATGACTTAGCCATTAAAAAAAGAATGAAATTTTACTCTTTGCAATAACATGGCTGGACCTAAAGGATATCATGCTAAGTGAAATAAGTCAGACTAAAACAAATACCTTTTGATTATTTCCCTTAAATGTTGAATCTAAAAAACAAAATAATCAAAAGAGAAACAAATTCATGTATAAGAGAAGAAACTGATAATTTCCCAATGGGAGGGGGTTTGGTGGACTGGATGAAAAATGTGAATGGATTAATAAGTACAAATTGACAGTTACAAATAGCCATAGGATATAAAATACAGCATAGGAAACATAGCCAATAATATTGTAATTACTACGTATGGTGCCAAGTGAGAAATAGACTTAGGAGGGGATTACAATGTAAGTTACATGAAAGTATAACCACTATGTTGTACACCTGAAACTAACACAAAGTAATATTGAATGTAAACTGTAATTGAAAAATAAAAGTAGAAAAAAACATTTAAAGAGAACATAAATTATATCAGGTGATTCCTCTGCTAAACATTTTCTACTAGTTACCAAAGTCATTCAGAGTAAAAGCCAAAGTACTTTCAGTGGCCTTTACAACTTTACATTCTAGTTCTTTGCTGCTTACTGACCTTAGCCCTCTCACTGTCCCTTTCTGTTCACTGTATCCCAGGTACACTGAACTCCTTATTCATATTCACATACAACAATGGAATAGTCTTCTCCTTGGAGCCCTTAAATGTTTTCTTCATTCCTTGTGTAACACTGTTTCCAAGATATCTGCAATGACTTTCTCCTTTATTTCCTCCAAGTCCCTACTCAAAAGTATGGTAATAGCACCCATTCTCTCACATTCTCTTCTGTCTTTTTTATAGCACTTATCATTACCTGGCATTATAGCCACATGTGTTTATCTGTTTATATTCTGTCTCCCTCTGTAAAATGTAAATTGCATTAGAATAGAGAACTTTGCTGACTTATTCACTGCTACATCCTCAACACCTAGAAAACAACTTGACACAAGTGAGTACCCAATAAATATTAGTTGAATTAATTAATAATGTTGTATCATGTAACTAAAATACGGTGACACACAAATAAGTAGAATATCAACCAATAAGTTATCAATTTTAATGTGCTAGAATAAATCAATAAACAAAGTATTCTCTCTCTCTCTTCCTTTCTCCTCCTTCCCCTCTCTCCCTCCCTTCACCCTACTTCTCTCTCGAGATCAGTAGAAGAATATCCTCAGGTAAATATTTTTTAAAAGATGGATCTGATATGAATTCCAATTAATACATAGTTCAGTAGGACAGATATGCACAAATAATTACGTGATACAAAGTATAAAATATTACAAGAGTTACAAAATGATATAGCTCACCAGTTCTTTCATTAGTAGAAGAATGTGATAGCACTGTAACTTAAAAGAATTCAAAGTAAGCAGTCTTCTGATAGTGTACATTCCCTTGGATGGAAATAGTGGCAATAAGTTACTTATTAACTACATTCTTCAAGAAAGGTAACAGTGACAATGAATGCCTTATAACTGACCACCAGCTAAAAACAGTGGCTATAACAATCATTCCAGTGACCCTACCCAAAATTAAAGAAAGGATAGAAACCTCAAAGTATTACCAAAAACATGCTATTTTCATAAATCTTTAGCATTTGCTCTTCTTATTACACAAGACAGCAAGATCAAGATACTTAGAATGTAATGAAGCAAAGATAAATACCAGTAAAAAAAAATTAAGGAGACTTTTCAAAAGCCAAGTTTGAAAATACCTATTAGTTATTCCACAAATATTAGTATGGTGAATCTAGGCATGCAAAAAAAAGAAGAAGAAGAAGAAGAAAAAGAAGAAGAAGAAAGAAATTTACTCCACTCCATGACATTTGCTGAGAATCCAGGCAAGCAGCATTTTTTGCTGGCAGAGACGTTGACATTAAACATGCATTAGAAAACTGTTCAACTCTACAGAGCACCAGGAAGGATGAGAGCCTCTGTACCAAACTGACACTATCCAGAATCAAATAAGATTCATCATAGTAATTTACCTAATATGCTATAAATTTCACAGGCACAACAGAGCATAACTCATCACAATTACACAAACTAACCGTATACCTGTGATAAAAAACAATGCTGAAGTCTCTTAAATACTCAATGCTGAGAAAGTCCATGATGAAATTTGTATTTTTAAAGTTTCATTTGTATGAAAACTATAAAAGAGGAAAAAACACATTTTTTATTTTTTTCTTTTGGAAGGGAAGAAGAGGGATGAAGGAAGGTGAGTAGGAGGGCAGACTGCTAGGAACAGAGGGTAGTGACTACAAGTTTTTCCAAAGGAAAAACTGTCAGGGAAATCAATGACTAGGGAAATGTAATGGCAGATTTAGAATATAAGTTTAATACCATGATGATAATAGCCATCATTTTTTTCATAGTATGTGTTCTAACATCATAACTTAGATTATTCTCATCTTTTTATCACACTCATCCATTTCATCAGCAAAATCTATCTTGCTTACAAAATACTAATCTCACATCTACCTAATGCAACCAATTACCATCTGTTATCGCCTGGACTATTACAATAGCTTTGCAAATGAACTCCCTTCTTCCATGTCTGCTCCCATAACCAATTCATAACACAAGAACAAAAGTATTTCTGATGAAACTTAAGTTCTAATCACTTCCCTCATCTTCCCCAAACTCCCCAATGGCTTCCTCCCATCTCACAGGAAAACAAAAAATCACTGCAATGGGTATAAACAAGGTGGACCTCATCACTTCCTAGTACTTTTCCTTTTGCACACAGTACTCAATCACAATGGCCTTTTACTGTACCTTTTTTTACACCAAGTACATTCCTGCTTTAGTGCCGTCTTAACTTGCTCTTGCTTCTGCCTGGAACACACTTGCTCCAGTTATCTGCACTACTCACTCTGTTTAGGTCTTTGTTCAAATGTCACCTAATCACAGGTCTTCACTAACCACACCATTTATAACAGTCCCCTCCTGTTACTCTAAGTAATTTTTTTTTTTTGGATTTATAGATGAGAAACTAAAGCTCATGTAGTTAGTGAGTGACGGAGCTAAATTTTAATCTGCAAATTGCCTCAGAAGACCAAATTCCTCTTACCCCCCTTGCTATTAGGTTAGAGTTGCCCAACAGACAGGGGCCTGGATTTTTAATGAAACTGTAGATTCCTGGAGCCAGGCAGATATTCTAGAATTGGTTTTGGTCTACATATTAATATAAGATGTGTGATTTATAAAATGATATTTTTAATCAAAGCCTGAAAAAAGAGTGCATGTTACAAATTAGGAATAATTAGGATTTAATGAAGAAAAATGTAAAATGCACCTCAAGTATACTTCTTTTTAACCCTGTTTTAAAAGAATATATAACTTCATTAACATTTAATGTTTATGTACAGACATAATAGTTATAGCTTAATTTTTTAAATATTTATAGATTTTATTATTTTAAATATGTTTTATTGATTTGAGGGAGACGGAGAGAGAGATAGAAATATTGATGAGAGAGAAACATCCATCAGCTGTCTCCTGCATATCCCTAACTGGGGATCAAGCCTGCCAGCCAAGCATGTGTCCTGACCAAAAATCCAATTGAGGAACTCTTAGTTCATGGGTCGATGCTCAATCACTGTGCTACCCAGGCTATAGCTTTATTTTTTTTTTTAATTCTTTATCATTGAAAGTATTACACATGTCTCTTTTTTTCCCCCATTGACCTCTCCCTGCCCACTCCCATCCCCCATCACAGGCTCCTACCCCCTTACTGCCTACATTCATCTATCAGGCCCATATGCATACATACAAGTCCTTTGGTTGATCTCCTATCTCCCCTCCCACCCCCTGAGGCCCAAAGGTCTTTTTATAACTCTATTTTTAAGTATAGCTTTATCTCAGGCAATCAAGTCCATGGTTTAGGATTAGTCATTCAATCTATCATGTCCCAGACACCTTTACTTCAGAGCGACTGTGTGTGTGTTTGCATGTGCATGTATGTGTTATTTGTGTGTAATATCTCAAATGTTGAAGGGTGAAAGAGTCTATTGAGACTGAAAAATTTGAACCAAAATATAAAAAGAATCAAGAGTAATGTCATAACACCATCACTATAAAAAATTCCCATGTAATAGAAAAAAGTCACCAATCTCAGGAAATGACCAATTTGGTTTAAGTAATATCTAAAAACATAAAAATTGGGGTAGTTCTCTCCTCTTCAATATAACAAAATTTAATATGTAATGGGTTAGACTAATACATTATTTCTTTTAATACAGATTTAATAAGATCACTTCCCTTTCATGATATAAGTACACTAAAGTCCAATTCAATTCTAATATCTGTATTTTATTCAGCTCTTTTAGTATCCTATGACTATAAGCTGAATTTGAAAATGTAAAGTGTTTTTTAAAAGAAAGAGAATGAGAAATAAAGAGACAGATCACATTATCTGTAAATAAAGACGAAAGAGAAAAGCTGTCTGGGTTTCTAAGTGGGCTAGGAACATGCCAGCTGGAATGGCATGCCTAGTGGAATGGAAAGCTTCTAACCCACTTCTCACTTAACTAAAGGGTAACACTGAAAATATATTTCATGATTCTATGTTCCTGAAAATAAAAGTTGTATTGATGTACACATTCCAAACTTGAATGCTATAGGTCTCCGGGTCAGGGTTTGCAACTTTGTGGAGTAGTGAAGAATATACCGTGAAGGCAATAAATATATATTATTAACATACGCAGCCAAATGACAGAGATTTCAGGAGTGGTTGTGGTAGTAGATGCATTCTACACATCCCCTCTTCACATACATGCAAGAGTGGAATATGAATGTTTTAGTAATTCCATATTTAAGTGACATATTTGTTAGGTGTGCAGCCTAAAGATGCAGAAAAAATTAGGAAATCCTATATTGTAAGTCAATGATAGTATGAAGATGGAAAAAGATTTCCTGAGAGAGGCATAGGAACACCAAAGGGCTCAGGATGAGTGATCATTTTAGACATTGGAAACCCTGATCACAACTCATATGGAAAAGTTTCTCAAGCAATTGCTAAACTCTGAAATCATTTTTGTATTTTTTCCTAAATAATAATTTTTTATCTATACTAATAAAAGGGTAATATGCCAATTAGATCGGATGTCTTCCAGATGACCTTCCAGACTTCCTTCCTGACAAAGCCTGGCTGGGGTGAAGCCACCTGTGGTCCTGGGCCCCTGCAGCAGTGGCTGGCTCAGGGGAAGCCAGCTTTGGTCCCTGGCACCTGTGGCTGGCCTAGGTTTCAGGTGCCTGTGACCGGCCAGAGGGAGGGAAGCCTGGGTCCTGGGTGCCTGTGGCTGGCTGGAGGAGGGAAGCCTGAGTTCCAGGGGTGGGGGCTGAGGCTGAGGCAGTTAGAGGCAATCAGGCCAGCAGGGGAGCAGTTAGGGCTGATCAGGCCAGCAGGAGGGCATTTAGGGGCAATCAGGCAAGCAGGCAGGTGAGCAGTTAGGAGCCAGTGGTCCTGGATTGTGAGAAGGATGTCCAACTGGCCTAAACCGGCAGTTGGACATACTCTGAAAGGTCCTGGATTGGAAAGGGTGCAGGCCAGGCTGAGGGACTCTCCCACCCCATGCACAAATTTTGTGCACCGGGCCTCTAGTTTAATATAAAGAGACAAAAAGCAAATCAGACCTGGAAATGAATGTCATAAGCCAGCATGAACAGATTATGACATTTATCATTTAATCAGTATATGTTGGACTTTAAAGGAAATGGAAAATCAAACACCCACACCAGGGAAAGCTGCCTCCTTTGCAGCCACCTTGGGGTCCATCCACTGATTCTGAGGAGAATGCTATTTCAAAAATCACATTCTTAGTTGGAGATTGCCTTCAGGGACAGCTTAAAAGCCACACACACACACACACACACACACACACACACACACACACAGGTCTCATTATCTCATATCAGAATTTATTTTTATAGATTTAAACTGAGACCAATGGAGACATCAATAGAACAGGTGCACATTTTGACAACACTGAAAATATCCTTCATGAGTTGTATGTTCCTGAAAACAAATAATAACCCCCTAAACAACAAACCGAATGATCCTTTCCCAAATTGAGCTGAAGAACTTACTAGTGTATAGCCAAGGAGAGTAGAGACGTTTTCTGTTGCATAAATGATCACTCCATCTGCGCTCAGTATTATAATAAAGGTACCTAAGGACTAATGAAGAGAGAACAACAATGAAATAGTGGAACAATAAGATGATAGCTTTATTTCTAAATGCATAAATAATTATAATAGCACACTGAAAATGTATTGTGGTCCTTAAATATCAATAAAGCAGACACAGACTTAATTAAAATTCCATTATTCTTCCTCCTACACATAATCTAAACTGTAAGCATGAGATGTTAATCGAAGTATGTGTCACATATAAAATGGATTTCAATGTACACCAAAAATTAACACAAAACTCTCAAACACAAGTTAGGGAGATTGTCTAAGTTGTTTCACATTTAGTTCAAAATTAATTTCAAAACATTAAGAATATTTTGGAGGCCATTTTCATTTGTGGTTAGTTTAGCCATCTATTTATAAATATGGATATTACCATCACTTTCCTGCTATATAATGGATTAGATATCCAGACAAATGTCTTCTGATAGAGAACACCTAAAATGATTAATAAAATATATAAAAACTTGTATTTCAAAATAGGACTGAGCTCCTGGTAAAGTAAGGAAAGAAAACTGATATCAGAAATTACTAGAACATGGGAATTAAAAGGTAGGGTGATAATTGGAACTTGTATTTTCCTTGAGAATACTGAATAATACTAATAGCATAGAGCTTAGGGAGAAAGAAAGCAAAGCCAGGGCACAAGGTGGGAGGTGAAATTGGAGTTACTTGTATAAAGCCAGGCCTCCTAAATAGTAACAGTCTCAGCAAGCACAATAGAAAGATCTTATCCAGCAAAGGGAGACAGAAATGTGCATGCCTGCCTCAATTTCAGCTAAAGAAGAAAAGAAAAACTGGTGTTATCTACTTATAGCTAAAGAGAAGCAAACAGATTCTGAGCTGTAATTCACAAACTACCTGCATAACCCTCAACACCTTAAGCCTGTTATTTAGTTTAAAGTTTGACTATAATTATTTTAAAACCAAGGCTCAAAGAATTCATGCAGATAAAGTTTCAAAAGCATGAGCTTATAATAAAACTTTAATAAACACAGGAAAAATGAAACAGTGGATGAGAGGCAGTGTAAGTAATAAAATGAAGAATCAAATTTTTAAAAGAAACTGGAATTCTAAGAGATAGAATAAAAATAAATATGATTAATGTGTTTAAATAAATAACAAAAGGTATTGGAAATATGAAGAAACAAGAGACTCACAATTAACAAGGCATATGGAAAATAATCAGACAAAATGCCTAGAAATTATATCATAAAAAATAAAAACAATGTATAGGTTAAAGAACATCTTAGGACACAGCTAGAAAGACAAGTTTTTCTAGCTGGAAATAGAGCTAAAGAAATGACTCAGATTGCAACACAAAGACCTAAGAATGAACAATAAGAAAAATTAAATGACATAGAGAAGAGAGTGAGAAAGTGCACTAGACATTTCATACATGTTTACTTTATTCTCACAACATTAAATAAAATAAAGATTTTTTAACCCATTTTACAGAAAAAGAAATCAAAGCTCAGAGAAGGGTAATTCTCAATGACACATAACAAGTAAGTAACAAAGGCACAATTCATATCATTGTCTGACTCAAAAGATCATGGTCATGCACGTGATAGTTTGTGGCCTTTGAACTTAATGAAACTAACCAGTTCCCCTGGAGATAGAAACCATAAACATCTCATGTCCTCAAGGGGAAAAAATAAGACTTAAAGGTGTATTCTTCAGAGGCTAACAGTCTATGTTGAATGAGCCTACCAGATAATTACTAAATGTGTCACTAACCTATGCAAGGAATTGTGCGTATTTGTTATCAACCAAGATCAGTGGTTTTCAAAACACAAACAAAATGGAAACAGATGCGAATACAGAGAACAGACAGATGTTTGCCAGAGAGATGGGGTTTGGAGGACTGAGTGAAAAAGTGAAGAGATTGAGAAGTACAGATTGGTAGTTGCAAAATAGTCATGGGGTGGTAGAGTATAGCATAGGAAGAATAGTCCTATGTATGGTGATAGTTGGGTATTAGAAATATTAGAGGGAACACTACACTGTAAAGTATATGATTGTCTAACCTGAAACTAATTCAAAATAATATTGAATGTAAACTAACTGGAAACAAAACAATTTAAAACAATAAAAATAAAAAAAGAAACACTATTAAAAAAAACACAACTCAGTTGGCATAAGTGTCTGGGAAGCCTGTTAGAAATCCAGGTGCCTGTCCTTACCAGGATTGACATTCTGATTCGGTTTAAGGTGGGTCCCAGGATTCTGTATTTTTACCAAACTCCCTAGGTAATTATTTTATGCATGCATGGTTTCCTAGTCGCATTTAGAAAATTTATTCTTTACCTTCTACTGCAGGTATTCTACATACGAAATAATCAAAGAACACACTCTTACCTGTAGTATCTTACGGTGGAAGTCGTCATAGCTGTGAAATGATGGACTCCAGTTAGGCACCGCGTCAGAGCTTTCCGGATTGCCTTCCTCTTCTTCTTCTTCTTGTTCTTTGAAAAAGAAATAAAAGATAGAAAATTGTCATATTAAAATGATTAGCTACAGGTATTATATTTTTCAAATTTAAAATTAATTTTATAAAGAACACTCACATGAGAAAACAGAGTGCTAGTGAGGGATCTGATGTAGGCTGTTTATAAATTATCATAAACAGAAGTGTTTGGAATTGAAAAAAGACCTTGAAGATCATTCAACTCGATTTCTACTATACACATTATGACCTGTCCAACAACTTTAAGGTTTTTTTTTACCTCCTGTTCTTTCCTTTTATTGACATCTTTAAGTCTTCTGAATTCTATCAGACCCAATATTCATGACATGCCAGATAAGATATGGCTTGTGTCAAGGGCTCTAGGTATAACAAGGCACCTAAAATCTTTTCCATCCCTGGCTGACATAAGAAATTACACAATTTTGTTTCATCTAATAATTAATTTTAGGGAGGGCCCTTACCTAGATAACCTTTAAGCCCCATCTTTTATCTCTTTAATGCAAATGACACTGTTCTATTCCCACCCATCCTTCTCCATTCTTCAAGGTTTTCTGATTTTCCCACAGATCAGTGCTTCTGCTACTATACTCAAGCAGATCTCTCTCCAACCACGCTAACCCTACCTACTCCATAACTTCACTAACTCATGGACTTTAGTAACACAGCCCTACAATCTCCAGTAACTATAATACATGTCAATAAGTGCTAGTTTCTTCTCCTCACAGAAAAATTAGAGACCCATGGCATACAGCTTTGATCCCTATTAAAAATGTTAAATGCCCTGGCCCATGTTGGTTGGATGTCTTCCCATGCATCTAAATGTTGCTGGTTCTATTCCTGGCCAGAACACATGCCCAGGTTGCAGGCTAGATTCTCAGTAGCAGGCACCCAGAAGCAGCCGATAGATGTGCTGCTCTCACACTGATGTTTCTCTTTCTCCCTCTCCTTTCCTCCCCCCTCTCTCTAAAAAGAAAAAAAATAGAAATCTTTTTTTATATATATAATGTTAAATCCCCTGACAAGGACAATTTTTTAAAAATGTTTTATTGATTTGAGAGAAAGAAGAAGGGAGAGGAAGAGGGATATTGAAACACCAATGAAAGAGAAACATCAATCAGCTGCCTCCTGCATGCTCCCTACTGGGGATTAAGCCCGTAAACTGGGCTTGTGTCCTGACCAGGAATTGAATCGGTGACCTCTTGGTTCATGGCTCAACATGCATGAGTATGATACTAAAGAGGGAATGAGAAGAGTATGTATAACTCTATGGAAAGTAGAAATATCGTAAAAGATTAACTTGCCAACTGCACAATTGCTTCAAGATAAGTGTTTTTCACCACTATTCTAGCCTGGAAACTCAATTCTAGTCACAGCTCCTCAAACTCAGGAAACAACCCATGACACTCTCTCATAGCTGATTTCTAAAATCATTTTCCCACTGACCCTTCAGCTGTACCTAGTGACTCTCATCTCCTATACACCTTTTCAAAGAAATAAAAAAAAGACTTGAGCGCCCATGTATTTCTAAGAAAAGGAAACCAATGCATTTTATCAATCAATCATAAAAGGCTTTCTAATTCACTATTACCAGTGAAATTGTTCTTGTTTTGTTTCTAGGGTGAGTATCATATCCAATTCTTCACTAAAACCCCAGTGTACAGCATAGTAATTAACTCACAATAGGGAGTTGGTAATTCTTGTTAAACTGAACCCTATTCAGTTATTTAACAATTACCAAGATCCTACTATGTATCCTGCTCTCTTTTTGGAGACTCAGGATACAGTATGAGCAAGATAAACAAGGTGACTCTATTTTGTATCTTATAGACTGTCTATAGAGATTGACAAATAACATGAAACCGATAATTTCATGTATCTTTTAAGTACAATAAATTAGACTGGGTAATCAAGGAAAGCCTTGCTGAGAAGGTAAAATAGGAGTTAAAATCTAAAAGACATCCCAGGCAGTGGAAACCAAGTACAAAATGAGGCAGGAAAGAATTTGGCCTTTACAAATAACAAACAGGGGCCAAAGGGGCTTTCGTACAGTGACCAATGAATAGAGTAGAAGGAAATGAAGTCTGAGAGATAGGCAGGGCCAGATCAGGTAGGGTATATGGTAAGGAGTTGGCATTATTTTAGTGGAACATGAAGTCTTTTAAACATATAAGTAACACGTTTTTAAAAGATCACTATGGCTGTGAAAATACATCAAAATGAGGAGCAAGTGTGAAAGCAGAGAGTCTAACTAGGAAGCTTCTTCAAAAGTAACAAATGATGGTACACCAATGTTAAGGAAATGGGGAGAAATGAAGGTATTTCAGATATATTTTAGAGGTAAAGCCAAAAGGATTTGATGATGGATTGGGTGATGTGATGAGACAAATGGAGGACACAAGAATTATTTCTAGATTTTTAGCTATAGTAACTAGGAGAATTATTGGTAGTACCAGACACTAAAATGAGGAAGCTGGGGATAAGAGATAAGAGCGTGGTATGAAAGCCAACGGAGTGAAGAAGGATCAAGAGTTCCTTGATCCCTTTCTCTCTTATTAGATATCCAAGTGAAAAGGTCAAATAAGAAACTTTATTACTGGTTTAATAATGAGTATGATACTCAAGTATGGAACTCAGCTAGGTGGTCAGGGCTGGAGATAGATTTAAAAAGTGGGGATCACCAAGACCGGTTTGGCTCAGTGGATAGAGCGTCGGCCTGTGGACTGAAAGGTCCCAGTTTCGATTCCGGTCAAGGGCATGTACATTGGTTGCAGGCACATCCCCAGTAGGGGGTGTGCAGGAGGTGGCTGATTGATGGCTCTCTCTCATCCATGTTTCTAACTTTCTATCCCTCTCCCTTCCTCTCTGTGAAAAATCAATAAAATATATTTTTTAAAAAAGTGGGGATCACTGACATCAAGGTAGCACTTCAAATTAAGGGACTGAATGAGATTACCTCAGAAATAAAGGTGTATATAGAAGAGAAAAGGTCCAAGGACTGAGCCCTGGGGCACACCAATATTTAGAAGGTGAAAGAGACAGTAGGGAATGCAAAAAATGACAGAGAAAGAGTGGCCAATGAGCTAGGAGAGAAACCAGGTGTGTTCTCCTAGAAGCCAAGAGAAAAGTGCTTCAAGAAGGAGAGACTGGTCAACTGTCCAGTGTTTCATAAAGTTAAGAAAGATGAGAACGTTTAAGGAAAGAAAGTACTCAGCAATGTAGAGGTCACTGTTACTCTTAAGAAAAGTAGTTGTAGCCCTAACTGGTTTGGCTCAATGGATACAGCATTGGCCTGTGGACTGAAGGGTCCTAGGTTTGATTCTGGTCAAGGACATGTATCTTGGCAGCTGATCAATGTTCCTCTCTCATCGATGTTTCTAACTATCCTTCTCCCTTCCTCTCTGTAAAAATCAATAAAATATTAAAAAAAAAAAAAGAAAAAGAAAAGTAGTTGTACTGCAGTGGTGGTTTGAGGAAAGAATGGGGCATGAGGAAATTGAGACAGGGTATATACACTCATTTCAATGACATTTTCTGTGAAGGGGGTGCAGAAATAGGTCAGTAGCTAAAAGGTATCATGGAAGTCAATAAAATATATTTTTTAAATATTTTTATTGATTTCAGAGAGGAAGGGTGACATCAATGATAAGAGAGAATTATTGATCGGCTGCCTCCTTCATGCCCCCCACTGGGAATTGAGCCTGGAACCTGAACATGTGCCCTTGACTGGAATTGAACCAAAGATCCTTCAGTTTGCAGGCCACTGTTCTATCGACTAAGCAAAACAAGCTAGAGTAAGAAAATATATTTTTAAGGTAAGAGATTTTTACAGCATTATTATAAGATTATGGGCATAACCTGCTCATTTATTTTGAATTAAATATACTTAAATATTATGAGTACTATTTTGCACCCCTGGGGCCATATTTCCCTTACCAGCATTCACCATATGCCTTCAAGTGCTTAACATACAAAAATCTGCCTATTGCTCAGTATACCTCTACTAATTCTCATTTCCTTACCCCCCTTTTGTATAAACGGCAATACAATTTTCAACTTCAACCATAAACAAACTTATTAATGGAGAGAAATTAAATATTTGTGTATTAGAAGGTGTTTGAGAATATACTCTAGTAATTTATCCCTCTCAATGATGTTTGAGCTGTCTCACCCACAACTAATTTTGAATATGGCTATCAAAAACCTATAAAGACAGGTTAAGATGCTTAGATCAAACCTTCTTTCCTCTGTGAAACATCAGTAGTGCTAACCAATGTTGTTTCTCCCTCTTCTTTTTCAGGAAAGCCATGAGAGTGCAGGAAGGAACGCAGTTGAGCAAAGAGGATTTGGTGGCGGCTCCTTGAGTTTTCAGATAGAGTAGGTGAAACCCTAATTGGTAGAAAAAAATCAGGGTTATTAATGGTAAGGTAGGGCCACCCCCACGTTGTCACAAGATGGCCACCCCCTGCCATTACAAGATGGCTACCACAAGATGGCCCACGTCATCACAAGATGGCAATCCCCACATTGTCACAAGATGGCCGGCAGGGAAGGACAGTTGGGTGTGACAAGGCCTACAGGGGAGGGCAGTTGGGGGTGATCAGGCTGGCAGGGGAGCAGTTAGATGTCAATCATGCTGGCAGGGGAGTGGTTAGGTGTCAATCAGGCCAGCAAGGGAGCAGTTAGGGGACTATCAGACTGGCAGGCAGAGTGGTAAGAGGCAATCAGGTAGCCAAGCAGGCAAGTGGTTAGAAGCCAGCAGTCCCAGATTGTGAGAGGGATCGGGCCTAAACAAGCAGTCGCACATCCCCCAAGGGGTCCCAAATTGGAGAGGGTGAAGGCTGGGCTGAGAGATACCCTCAGTGCATAAATTTCATACATTGGGCCTCTAGTCCTATATAATAAAAGGGTATGCAAATTGACCATCACTCCAACACACAAGATGACCACCCCCATGTGATCAAAGATTGCAGCCCCCACATGGACACAAGATGGCCACCACAAGTTGACCAGCATGAAAAGGGCAGTTGTGGGTGATCAGGCCAGCAGGGGAGTACAGTTGGGAGGGAGATGGAAAATCCCAATTGCACTGAACCCCAGCTCCAGGCAAAACTCATAGGGGGAGTCTGGAATGTTGTGAAAAGGAAGGATTGCGTGGAAACTTAGGGGAGCCACAAAAGACAGAAGTCTGGGGGATCACAAAAGAGCATGCGAAAGTGTGTGGTGTGAAAGTGCACACACAGAGCGCTGACTGCTGGTTGTGCCTGGCTTTCTCTAGCGGGAGGAAAACAGAACCTCACAACAGCACTAAAATCCAGGTTCAGTTGCACTGAACCCCAGTTTGGGGTGAGACCCTGGGGACCCAGACTCATATGGCAGGTCCCTAGAGCACACGGAAACTCAGGGGAACCAAAAAGCAGAGTTCCAGAAGCTTGTGCATGTGTGCACACATGAAAGACAGCAGTCTGGAGGCAAACATGCATGTGCAAACACAGCTGATCCTCACAACCAATTGGCATGGAGGTCAATTTCCTCCAGTTATACCAACAACAATCAAGAATTAACTACAACAAAACTGTACACACAGTTCACAAAGGAGTGCACCAAGAGTGTCCACCTCAGGTAACTGGGGAGGCAGAGCTACTGGGACACATAGTACATCTAGCACACAAAGCTACTCTACCAAATCAGGGAAGCAGGGAAATATGCAGAGACTAAAGAACAGATCACAAACGAAAGAAATGGAGGAAAACAAACAACTGGATATAAAGTTCAAAACCAAGGTTACTTTTTAAGAATTTCTGAAAAATAATGGATAAATTTAGTGAGACCCAAGAGAAGATGAAAAAGAACCAACTAGAAATTAAACATACACTGACTGAAACCTAACAGCAGACTAGAGGATCACAAGAATCAAGTCAAAGATTTAAAATACAAAGAAGAAAACACTCACCTGGAAAAGAAAAAAAGAATCCAAAAATGTGAAGATAGCGTAAGGAGCCTCTGGGACAACTTCAAGCATACCAACATCAGAATTATGGGAGTGCCAGAAGAAGAGAGAGAGCAAGATACTGAAAACCTATTTGAAGAAATAATGACTGAAAATTTCTCCCACCTGGTGAAAGAAATAGACTTACAAGTCCAGGAAGTGCACAGAATCCCAAACAACAGGAATCCAAAGAGGACCTCACCAAGACACATCATAATTAAAATACCAAGAGCAAAAGACAAAGAGAGAATATTAAAAGAAGAAGAGAAAAACAGTTAATTACCTACAGGGGAGCACCCATACGATTGTCAGCTGATTTCTCAATAGAAACTATGCAGGCCAGATGGGAGTGACAAGAAATATTCAAATATTCAATGAATAGCAAGAACCTACAACCAAGATTGCTCTACGCAGCAAAGCTATCATTCAGAATTGATGGGTAGATAAAGAGCTTCACAGATAATAAAAAACTAGAGGAGTTTATCAACACCAAACCAGTATTATATGAAATGCTGTAAGGTATTCTTTAAGAAGAGGAAGAAGAAAACAGCAAAGGTAAAAATTATGAACCACAAATACATATCTATCAACAAGTGAATCTAAAAATTAAGTGAATTGAATATCTGATGAACAGAATAAACTGGTGAATATAATAGAATTAAGGGCATAGAAAGGGAGTGGACTGTTAATTCTCAGAGGGAAAGAGGTGAGGGGGGGCGTGCAGGGAGAGACTGGACTACAATCATCCACCTATGGATGAAGACAACGTGGGGGGAGGTAAGGGCAGAGGGTTGGGAACCAAGTGGAGGGGAGGTATGGGAGGAAAAAGAGGAACAATTTTAATAATCTGAACAATAAAGATTTATTAAAATTTTTAAAAAGCATAAGAATCATTACAGCAGAATGACCAGAATGACCGGTTGCTATGATGCGCACTGACCACAAGGGGGCAGACGCTCAATGCAGGAGCTTCCCACTGGTGGTCAGTGTGCAGAAGCCAGGCTCATGGCTCATGAGGACAGTGGCAGTGGAGGGATCCCCTCCCATAGCTGCGGCTGCTCTAAGGAGCAGCCAGCCAAGCATTAAAGAGCAGTGAGCAGGCAGGCAGTAAGGACTAAGGGGTCCCAGATTGCATGATGGCACAGGCTGGGCTGAGGGACCCCTCCCCCTCAGTGCATGAGTTTCATGCACTGGGCCTCTAGAATAAAAAATTAATTCCAAATTAATTTGAATTTAATGATTGGTGTTTGTTCTATCATATATTCTTACCTGTTTTTACAAGAGTACTCCTGATTCAAGAAAATTCTTTCTAAATTATCTATAATAACTCAAGAGGCTCTCTCAAAGTCATTTCTATTCAGAGAGCAGGCTGAGCAATAAAATGCTAATGGGGATTTTTTTTTTTTACTTTTAAAACACATAGGTCATACATAATGAAAAAAATTTTGACAAAAACATTTTATCTGTGCACTGCAATTACTTTCGATGCCTAAACTAAAAAAAAAAAAGAAGATAATTTATCTTCTCAAACATAAATTAATTAAAGTTCTAGGCAAGTCAAAGCCCTAAAACAGACTTCTAAACCTATCAGTGAGTATAAACTATGTATAATACAAGTGGCCCAGTGCATGAAATTCGTGCATGCGGGAAGGTGGTCCCTCAGGTGGCCTGCACTCTCTCCAATCTGGGAACCCTCGGGGGATGTCTAACTGCTGGGGGATGTCTCTGTGGGACCAGGCATAAACCAATAGTCAGACATCTCTCTCAAAATCCAGGACCACTAGCTCTGAACCACTCACCTGCCTGTCTGCTTCCTCCCAACTGCCCCCCACCCTGTTGGCCTGATCACCCCCAACTGCCCTTCCCTACTGGCCTCATGGCCCCCACAGCCCTCTTCTATCAGCCTCATGGGCCCCAACTGCCCTCCCCAGCCAAAGGACATGTGCAGGTGGGCACAGAACGCTTGCCTTATCGCTGGGGCAATGATGCAAGTATTCCCTGCCCCCAGATGCTCTGTGCCTGCTGCCCAGAGGATCTCTGCAGCTGCTGGGGTAGAACACTTGCCTTGTCGCCGCCACAATGAAGCAAGCATTGCCAGGCTGCTCATGCTGCCTGCTCTCAGCAGCCACCAGCAGGGCTGAGAGGACTGGGAGCCGCCATCTTGTGGCTATGGGAGCCACCATCTTTGTGGCAGAGTGACAATCAATTAGCATATCCCCTCTTTATTAGATAGGACAAGTGTGATATGACCTTCCAGACGAAGAGTCGGCTGCAAGAGGAGCCCAGGTCCTGGGGGCCTGCTGGCAGCTGGAGGGAAGCCCGGGTCCCAGGTGCCAGAGGGGAGCTGGTGCCACAAGCCAGGGGAAGAAAGGCCTACTCTTGCATGAATGTCATGCAGCGGGCCTCTAGTTTCTTTAATGTTAGCTCTGGGAAGCCACTGTGTAAGGCATGTAGCACAGAGTTTGATGAGGGGATGACAGATACATAGGTAATGTCCTAAATATTATAATAGAGTCAGAGCTATCAGGTTATGGGAAACCCACTAGAGAGACCAAATTTCCACGAGGGACTCAAACTTCCCCAAGGAAATAGGATTTTTCTAGATGTTAAATGGGAACAATGGATGTGGTACAGGGCTTTTATGGAAATATCAATCAATTATGAATTCAAACCTGTTCTCCTCTTCTCTTTCATCCTTATCCATTATTCAATGATGCAACAATGAATTCTGAAATCAAAGTGGAGCAACATTTTACTAAGAAATCAGTCTACGATGCATCACAGTAAAGCAATAAGACTAATCAAAATTCTCAATGACTTAGCACCTTTCCCTCAAGGAATGCCTACTTAATTTAAAGATAGAATTTCTTTAAGTACCAATAACCCACTTATATGTTATTTTGATATTTAAAAATCTACTTAACTGTATTATCCCCAATGAATACTTGTCATAACACTGCAAATAAATTTATTTGAAAAGTTACAATATTCTGTGAAGTTATATAACTTTATCCAAAAACCAAGTATTAGCAGTTTTAATACTACACCCTTAAATACCTTTAAGTTTCCAGTAACTTCAAGAGTATTTACTGTAATACAGACAGATGTTTGTTGAAAGCTTCATATCTAACCACACACAATACCATGACACAACAGACAGCCTGCATTTTAGTGTCGATATCATAGAAATCCTGGGCATACAAAAAATGTCCATGAAATCACCAGAGTCCTCTGCTTTGAATTGAATAATTAGACTCACACATCACCTCAAAGTCAAAGCTTCAAGGTAGAAATAATGACATTCAAAAACATACGTACTAAGTAAGAAAAAAACACATTAAAAACATAGCATATATCTTTTTTAAATGCTCTTAAGAAAGTAAGGGAAAGCTCAGGGGTCAAAGAACACACTGAAATCCAAAGCCTATTAGGACACCAGCCTATGCTGCTACGGGGATAGGGAATCATAGCTATGCAATTACGGGCTTAGTTATTAAGGCCCTCTTGGGTGAAGGAGAATCCAAGGAGGGAATTGGAACTAAAACTACCTTCTCCCTACATATATCCAAGACTTCCAGAGGATATAATTTCATTTTAAAATTGTCCCACCAACAAAGAAAGAAAACAAGAAAGATTCTCAGCATGCTCTCTAGGTGGGAAAAGAAGGATATTACTATATTACTATACTATACTGAATCAACTTTAGGGTTCCAGGAAAATCAAAGACAAACCCATTCTGGAGGAATTCTTTCTAAATCCAGTTTTCACCGAATTTCGACATATAAAGCGCCACTGAAGATGACTTCATCCAAAATTAGAATTTATGTAAGGAAATAATTCATCATATATCAGAATTAGGAAACACACACACACACACACACACACACACACACACACACACAGCAGTAGACCTCCAATAACTTCAAATAACTAAAATATCTGAAATCCATTCTATATAATAAAAGCATAGTATGCAAATTGTCCCCTTGACCAGGGGGTGGGGCTGGCTGGGGGAAGGGAGCGAAGCCCCGGCCAGCTGCTGTGGTGGCAGGCAGCCAGGGGAAGGGAGGGAGTACCTGGGCAGTAGCTAGGGACCCTACCAGTGTACAAATTTCATGCACGGGGTCTCTAGTTATAAAATAATTATGTTTAAAAATAAAAAAGGAAAACTAGATAGGATTTAAAATATGAGAAAAGACCACGTAAACAGGAAAAAGAACAAAAATGAAATTCTATAAAGGCATATTCAATTAAATTAATTTCAAAAAGATGGATTAAGCAATATATTAAGACATACTAGTTTTTTTAAATATATTTTATTGATTTTTTACAGAGAGGAAGGGAGAGAAATAGAAAGTCAGAAACATTGATGAGAGACACCGATCAGCCGCCTCCTGTGCACCCCACAGTGGAGATGTGCCCGCAAGCAAGGTACATGCCCCCAACGGGAATCAAACCTGGGACCTTTCAGTCGCAAGCCGACACTCTATCCACTGAGCAAAACCGATCTCGGCGACATATTAGTTTTGCTAAATGGATAGAGCATAGGCCTGTGGACTGAAGAGTCGCAGGTTTAATTCTAGTCAAGGGTACATGCCCAGGTTGTGAGCTCAATCCCCAGTAGGGGCTGTGCAGGAGGCAGTCAATCAATGATTCTTTCTCATCACTGATGTTTCTACTCTCTCTACCTCTCCCTTCCTCTCTGAAATCAATAAAAAACATTTTTTAAAAAACATACACCAGATAAGAAAATTAGTAAAACAGATATGAGGAATTTTACCATATTACCTTTATAGCACGATAATAAAATGGAAAATATGAAATGATGTTGTAAAACATGAAGGTCAGCTCTGACCAGTGTGGCTCAGTTGGTTGGAGTGTGGTCCCATGCACCAAAAGGTGGCAGGTTCAATACCTGGTCGGGGCACATGCTCATGCTGGTTCCTATTAGATGTTCCTCAAATCAATGTATCTATCTATCTATCTATCTATCTATCTATATCTCTACCTCTATCTCTCTATTTCTTTCATTCTCCGGCTTCTTCTCTCTCTAAAATCAATTAAAATAACAACATAACCAGAGGTGAGGGTTAAAATTTTTTAAACA
Source organism: Lasiurus borealis (assembly GCA_004026805.1). Taxonomy (NCBI): domain Eukaryota; kingdom Metazoa; phylum Chordata; class Mammalia; order Chiroptera; family Vespertilionidae; genus Lasiurus; species Lasiurus borealis. The sequence goes on from PVJN01009010.1 coordinate 30,980, forward strand.
TGAAGGACACATAAGAAGACATATCTATAGGAGTTCCGGATGAAGAGAATAGCAAGAATGGAAGATAAACAATAATACTTGAATTTTTTTCCAGAATAAAAAACGTGACCAAATCAAGATAAATTAAAATAAAACCACATGCAGTAATATCAGAACACAAAAGACAGCAAGGCCATTGCAGGCAATCAAACAGATCAGAAATATCAAAGAACAGTACCATATGGACCATATGCTCTGGCCCTAATGCAACTGAATTAGAAATCAAGAACAAAAAGACAAAAGAAAATCTTTCCGTCTTGGATATTTAAAATAATAGCAACACCACCAACAAAATAGCCTAAATAGCTCTGGAAATCAGAAAATAATCAGAACTGAAGTATTGTAGGAATACTACATATTACACCTATAATATGCAACTAAAGCAGTACAGAGAAAATTACACTTTAAAATGCCTATTAGAAAAAAAAGACAATAAATGAGCTAAGAAATCAATAAAACAAATTATAAAAACAAGAGTGAAGCTAAAGAAAGGAAAAGCAAGGACATACTAAAGTTAAGACCAGAAAACAACATAATAAACAATAAAGATATGCCCAACTGGCGTGGCTCAATCAAGATGTCATGGTTCGATTCTCAGTCAGGGCACATGCTTGAGTTTTCAGGCTTGATTCCCCACTGGGGGTTGTGCAAGAGGCAGACAATTGATGTGTCTATATATCTTTCCCTCTCCCTAAAAATCAATTAAAAACATTTTAAAAATATATTTTTTATTAATTTTTTACAGAGAGGAAGGGAGAGAGAAAGTCAGAAACATCGATGAGAGAGAGACATCGATCAGCCACCTCCTGCACGCCCCACAGTGGAGATGTGCCCGAAAGCAATGTACATGCCCCCGACCGGAATCCAACCTGGGACCTTTCAGTCCGCAAGCTGACCCTCTAGCCACTGAGCCAAACCGGTCTCGGCAAAAACATTTAAAAAATAAAACGGCTTTATTAGATTAATCAAGAAATAAGGGAGAAGACACACTGTGGAATAAAAAGTGCATACCTATGAATAAGAGATGGAAAACAGCAGTATGATCAACTGAATCCATAAATGTGAAAAGAGAGAAAACAGCATATTTCCCAGAAAAAAAAAATGTGTTTTACCCAAAGCTACATAAGAAAACAATGAGAATCTGAATAAAGCCTGCAAATGTAAAGAAATTAATTCAATAATTAGAAATTCATTCACTGAAAGACAACCTAAGCAAACAAACAAAACAGCCTCAATGTTTTCACAAATGGATGTTTCCAAACATTTAAATAACAGGAATTTCATATTCCATTCAAATTATGCCAGAAAACATATAAAGAGAGAAGCCACCCACCCAGCTGATTTTATAATGCTAGTGTCTTTTCTTATTTTTAACTTTTTGGCTTTTCAATTACAGCTGACATACAATATGATATTAGTTTCAGGTATACATCATAGTGATTAGATTTTATATAACTTCCTAAGTAATGATTATAAGTCTAGACCCAACTGACACCATACATGGTTATTGCAATATTATTGATTATATTCCCTATGCTGTATTCTAAATCCCAGGACTGTCTTTATAACTAGTAATTTGCACATCTTAATCATTTCCCCTTTCCAACCCATCCCCCAAAACCCCTCTGATCCGGCAACTATCAAAATGTTCTCTATATCAAGAAGTTTGCTTCTGTTTTGTTTGTTCATTTACTTTGCTTTTTAGATTCCACACTGAAGTGAAATCATATGGTATTTGTCCTTCTCATCCTGACTTATTATTTCACTTAGCATAATCCATGTTGTTTCAGATGGCTAGATTTCATTTTTTATGGCTGAGTAATATTTTATTGTATGTTTGTATCATCTCTTTATTCATGGACACAGATTTCTTCCATATCTTGGCTAATGCAAATGATGCTGCAATGAACACAGGGATGCATGTCTTTTCAAATTCGTGTTTTTGGATTCTTCAAGTAAATATCCACAAGTGGAATTACTGTCTCTTGTTATAGTCTTTGTTTTAAAGTCTATTTTGTCGCCCAGCTGGTGTTGCTCAGTAGATGAGCATTGACCTATGAACAGGAAGATCACAGTTTGATTCGCAGTGAGGACACATGTCCAGGTTGCAGGCTCAATTTCCATTAGAGGGTTTACATGAGGCAGCTGATCAATGATTCTCATTATTGATGTTTATCTCTCTCTCCCTCTCCCTTCCTCTCTCTGAAATAAAAACATATTAAAAAAATAATAAAGTCTATTTTGCCTGATGTAAATATTGCTATCTCAGCTTTATTTTTAATTTTCATTTGCATGAAATACCTTTTTCCATCCCTTTACCTTCATTCTGTGTGTCTTTCAATCTGAAGTGAGTCCTCTGTGGAAAGCATATGTATGGGTCTTCTTTTCTAATCTATTCAGACACTCTATGTCTTTTTATTAGAATATTTAATCCATTTAAATTTAAAGTCATTATTTATAGCTATGTAGTTATTGTAATTTTATTATTCCTATTTTTAATATTGTTTTTCTTCTTCCTAAAGAAGCCTCCAACATTTTTAATAATGCTAATTTGGTAGTGAGGAACTCCTTTAGCATTTTCTTGTCTGAGAATGCTACTACAGTATACCCTTTATAATAAACTAGAAAAGGGCAGCAACAGAAGGAAAACTTTTACAAGGTAATTTTATTTATGATCCAGATTCAAAATCTTTAATAAAAGTATCAAACCCAAACCAGCAGAGTATTTAAAAAATCTGAGCTAATTTCAGAAATACAAAGATAATTTCACATTGGGAAAATATACACTGAGTGGCCAGAGTATTATGATCTCTGGTAACTCAATGTATATTCTATATAATAAAAGGCTAGTATGCAAATTGTCCCCTCGACCAGAAGTTCGATCAGAAGGCAGGTTGGCCAACCACTCATATCCCCTCCCCCTGACCAGGCTGGCTGGACCCCACCCATGCATGAATTCATGCATTGTGTCTCTAATATATATATACATACACACACACACACACACACACACACACACACACACTGAGTGGCCAGATTATTATCCATTCAGAGATCATAATAATCTGGTGACTCAGTGTAATTCAATATATCAGACAACAAGAGAAAAAGAATGGGATCATATATAGTATATACATACACATACTAGTGGCCTAGTGGCCCAGAACATGAAATTTGTGATGGAGAGGGGGCTCCCTCAACTCATCCTGCACCCTTTCCAATTGGGGACTCCTTGTGGGATGTGCAACTGCCATTTTAGGCCTGATCCCAGGGATCGGGCCTAAACCGGCAGTCAGACATTCCTCTCATAATCTGGGACCACTGGCTCCTAATTGCTCACCTGCCTGCCTGATTGCCCCTAACTGCTTCTGCCTGCCAGCCTCATCACCCCTAACTGCCCTCTCCTGCAGGCCTGATGTTGCCCCCAACTGCCCTCCTCTGCTGGCCAATTTGGTTCTGATTGGTCAGTTCCTATGCCAACATCAAAAGCTTTGCCTCCTAGGCAACCATTGGCTCTCCACTGCACACAACTTTGTTTTTCATTGGTCAGTTCCTATGCCAGTCAGCATCAGAAGCTCCACCTCCTAGGCAGCCATTGGCTCCCCACAACACCCACCTTTGGTTCTCATTGGTCAGTTCCTATGCTAATCAGTGTCAGAAGTTCTGCCTCCTAGGCATCCATTGGTTCCCCACAACACCCACCTTTGGTTCTGATTGGTTGCTTCCTATGCCAATCAGCATCTCCAGACCTTTCTCTTGGCCTGATCAAAGAGGCAGGGATTAACAGCAGCCAATGCAGAGGCCAGGAGAAAAAGAAAAGCCTGGCTGCTGGTGAAGATCAGAAAGAGGGAGAGAAAGAGAGATGTAAGTACACTGATCAACAGCTTCCACTGAGGCTGCAGATCAGACCCTGACTCACTTTCTGGGTCTCAGCCACCTGAGCAATCAGGGTTGGGTCAACAGGCTGCAGCTGAGCAACCCAATGCTGACTTCCGGATGGTCTGTGTTTGGTCACAGGCTCCACCCCTTTCCAAGCCCCAGACTTTAGGCTTGGGAAGCACTCCCCTCTCCCCACCCCACCCCTTCAATTGCAGGATCAGCCCCTCCAATGGCCAGCTGGGAGTGATCTGGGTGCCGAGGAGGTTCCCAGGACCCAGGTATATATGCAAATTAACCTCCATCTTTGTTGGGTTAATTTGCATACTCTCTCTGATTGGCTGTGGGCATAGCAGAGGTATGGTCAATTTACATGTTTCTCTATTATTAGGAAAGGTAATTTTTAAAAATATTCTTAACAGACTAGATATATAGACAAGAACGTCCTTAACCTTATAAAAAGAGTTAACCAAAAACATACAATACATTAAAGGTGAAACATTAAAGTAATTTTTTAGTTTCAGGGAAAAAACAAGGGCAGATGCTCTATCTATATAATAAAAGCCTAAGCAACCTTTATAAGCAGTACAACCAGAATGACCAGTCACTATGATGTACACTGACCACCATGGCCAGACACTCAATGTCAGAGCTGCCTCCTGGTGGTCAGTATGCTCTCACAGTGGGAGCGCCACTCAGCTAGAAGCAGGGCTCACAGCTGGCAAGTGCAGCGGTGGTGGCAGGAGCCTCTCCTGCCTCTGTGGCAGTGCTAAGGAGCAGCAAGCCCAGTAGTAAAGAGCAAGCAGGCAGGAGGTAAGGAGCGAGGAGTTCCGGACTGCAATAGGGATGTCTATCTACATACTTAGACCTGATCCCTGATTAACTAAGTCAAGAAGCTGTGGACAATGATGGGAGAGGTTCAATGAGAAAAAAGTACAGTAGTCAAGGGACTGGGATAAATTTGAGTTAGGCAAAGAATACGGGGTATTAAAAGTATCACAGAAATAGCAGGCTCTGGTTGGTGTTGCTCAGTGGATAGAGGGCCGGCCTGCAGACTGAAGGGTCCCGGATTCGACTCCGGTCAAGGGCATGTACCTTGGTTGCAGGTTACATCCCCAGTGGGGGGCGTGCAGGAGGCAGCTGATCAATGTTTCTCTCTCATCAATGTTTCTCTATCCTTCTCCCTCCCTTCCTTTCTGTAAAAAAGCAATATATATATATATATATATTTTTAAAGAAATAGAAGTAGAAGAATAGAAGGTTCTGGCATAATTGGAGAGAATCTTTTGAAAGTGATACTGGTAGTTTCTGGTAATACTAAATGCAACCATGAAAAATATTGTTTCAGAGAGAGAGTGAGAGTAAGAAAGAGAGCACATCTTCACTCTTCCACATACATACAAAGAGGCTGAAGTTAACTAGTTAGTACTCTATAATCAGGAATAGCTGCCCTTTCTGTGGGGTTGTCTGAATCCCGGGTAGTCACTGGCAGACATATGAGCTATTCAACAGATTTAGTCCTATTTCAGCAGCAGCCAAAAACCAGAAAGGTGCTCTCCTGATCAGTCTGTGCTCTCAGCCCTCCCCCACCCTCCTATCCCCGACCGGTCTATCAGTCAACTCAGCTTACTGACAGAGAAAAGGAAACCCCTGTGGCCTTCATAATGCAATAATGTCCAGAAAGTGTTTGGCTCATGTAAACATCCTTTAAAATGTTTATATAGAATTTTAAAAAAAAGAGAGAGAGGATCTGAAGAAAAAGAGAATGTAGAAGTGAATATATAGACTACTTCTCTGGTTATGATATTTATTTATTTTAAAGTAAAAACCTCAAAGTATTTAAAATGCCACTGTGGAAGATAGTCATGACACATTTATAGTTATAAAATTTTCTGTGCATTATCAGGGATCAACACTTTCTATACAGAGATATGTACCACATATTTTATAAACAAGTAATTAAGGAAAGTGGTCTTTCAAATCTCAATATGATTCTGGGGATTTTTTTCAAGCTTATAGGGGGGAATGCATGATGGCATACTTCATCAATTTGAATCAGGTCATGTTATCACATTCATATAAGGTGTATTAAAGATATTGAATCAGTGAGAAATAATAAAACATTTACAATTCTCATGTTGCCAGTAATGATATTAAATGTGTATAGCATATCAACCAAGCCAGTGGAATTTTCAAATGTATTTTCAATCAAATCTTTCTTCAAAATTTGTAACTCATAAAACTGTTATTTTATCAGTTGCTCATGCATTTTAAGGGAACGTAATTTTCCAATGAATAAAATCCAGACTGGAGATTAACCAGAGTGGACTATGTAATATGTGTGCCATGTATCACACCAGATAAGCCAGAAAGGGGAGCGTGGTAAAGTCATCCTTCACAAGAGATCCAGAAGCATGACCAGGCTTCATGATTGTTTAGAGTATCCCTAGTGAGTGGCTTTTCTTTTCTCAAACCCGAGCTGCTTCAGCAGCTCTCACTGAACGGGCCTGAGCCCCGGCCTGGGTGAGGGAGGTGGTGGGGAAGCCAGACAATGAAGGAAATGAGCCATCTCCACAGAAGCACACACACCGACACTGGTAAAATGTCCACTGTTTCCTGGACCAAAGCTGAAGCTCATTCTGTGCACATTCTGTGGTCCCTTCTGAGAACAGGGTCAAGTCATTATTGTGTCCCTACCACCCCAAACTGTCTCTGGCAGGAAACCCATGCCGACTACATGTTGGGTGAATGAGTAAATGAAAGAAGAAACACTGAGTTCCACCTGGCAAAAAGCTGATGAGCAACCAGAGATTAATAAACACCTCTCGCCCATCTAATCCTGTTCCTAAAAGACAGACAGGCAAAAAAACAAACAAACAAAAAAGACAAACCCAGCCGAAACTGGTTTGGCTCAGTGGATATAGCGTAGGCCTGCGGACTGAAAAGTCCCGGGTTCGATTCCGGTCGGGGGCATGTACCTTGCTTGCGGGCACATCTCCAGTGTGGGGTGTGCAGGAGGCGGCTGATCAATGTCTCTCTCATCGATGTTTCTGACTTTCTGTCCCTCTCCCTTCCTCTCTGTGAAAAATCAATAAAATATATTTAAAAAAAAAAAAAAAAGACAAACCCAGATTCTCAGAGAAACAGTGTCATCTCTAAAGGGGGGAGGTCATTTGAAGAAAAAAGGAGACATATGTACTACTATTTGTAATACTTTAAACAATAATAAAAAATAAAGTAAAAGGAAATTAAAGGTGTACCTCATTGGTTTTACACTTTTGGGAATTCCGTATGGCATGTTCTCCTAGCCTGAGGCAATAAGGACTATTATGAAGCAAAATGATTCTCACAACCTTCCACATTTTGGCCAAATATTGCAGGTTTCTACGGGGACACTAAAAACTGAACCTGGCCCTGAAAGAGATCAGCAATCCATTCAATTCCTAATCCTAGTTTTATTCCTTTAAGTCTCTGGATCTTCTACAGAATCCTTCCATAGTTCTGCAGGTTCTAAAATGTCAGCAATTTATTCAATCCCTGTCCCCTCTACACCTTGGCAGCACACAGGTTTACAGGGAAGAATAACACCTCTGTAAGTCCATTGATTCAAGGCCAGGGGACCATCACTGCTGGACTAGAAACTTCGCAGCAGGTAGCATCTGAGATAATTGCATAATGGAGGCAGAAGACCTCAATTGATGAACGGAGAGAAAAGGACACTGAAGGAATAAAACAGCCTGAGTAGCCGAGACCGGTTTGGCTCAGTGCATAGAGCGTCAGCCTGCAGAGTAAAAGGTCCCAGGTTCGATTCCAGTCGGGGGCATGTACCTTGCTTACGGGCACAATTCCAGTGGGAGGCGTGCAGGAGGCGGCTGATAGATGTCTCTCTCTCTCTCTCTCTCTCTCTCTCTCTCTCTCTCGATGTTTCTGACTTTCTATCTCTCTCCCTTCCTCTCTGTAAAAAATCAATAAAATATATTTAAAAACAGCCTGAGTATGACAACACCAAGGTGGAACATCACAATACGGTGATATCAAATTGTTCTGACCACTTCCTGGTGTGTGAACTCAGGCAAGTGATTTGACCTGTCAGGGCCCCTCATCTATAAAATGGGAATAACAAAGCATCATTCATTGCACAAGGCTGTTGTGATGATTCACTGAAATAATGTATAGCAAAGTGCCCAGCTGGCCTAGTGGCTGATACAAAGTAAGGCCTCAAACAAACTTTGAAAAGAGTCCGAAGTAAAATAGTGGTTACCAGGGAGAAATGTGGAGGTATCATTTAACGGAGACAGAGTCTTAGTTTGAAATGATAAAATTTGGAGATGGAAAGTGTTGATGGTTGCATAGGACGGTGAATTTATTCAATTGTATGCATAAAAATAGTTAAAATGGTAAATTTTATGTTATGTACATTTACCACCACAATAAAAAATGCGAAATATAAATAAAAATAAAGTGCAAGATCTGCCTAGCAGGCAGCACATTGTGACAGAAATAAAGAATCCTTAGGAAGGTCGGCTGAGACCAGAAGCAAAGAGCTTTGAATGTCAGGCTGAGAAGTGTGAACCTGATCTACCCTAGTGCTCCCTGGAGACACTTGGAAGGGTTATGCTTTGAACTGGAATTTAAAAAGATATCATTGATATTTATTTTTATAAAGATAACCCTTTGGCTCTTGCTGATTTGGCTGATTGGATAAAGCATCGGCCCACAGACTGAAGGGTACTGGGTTCGATTCTTGGTCAAGGACACTTACCTTGGTTGCAGACTTAATCCCTGATCCTGGGTCAGGGTGTTTGCAGGAGGCAACCAATTGATGTGTCTCCTTCACATTGATGTATTTCTTTCTCTCTCTCTCCCACTCTCTCTACTAGTAAATATCAATGGAAAAATATCCTAAGGTGAGGATTAAGAAATAAAATAAAATAAAATAAAATAAAATAAAATAAAATAAAATAAAAAGATAACCCCGTGGGTGGATTAAATGATTAGAAAATAAATTGAGGCTGAAAGGAGAGATGCCCATTAGACTTCCACTATTTAAATTGTGGTCCCCAGCCAAGCAGGATTGGTCTTACCTGAATGCAGATTCTCAGCCTGCCCAGACCTTCTGAATCAGAATCCTCGTGCTACAAGATTTTGGGTAATGCCCATGCCCGCAAACCTTTGAGAAGCACTGGTTTTGAAGACCAGAGGAATCCAAATGGGAGAGGAACTTTGACAAGAAGAGGTGGAACCATAAATCATCAATATTTGTGGAGCTTACTACATATAAGCTAGGTTCCGTGTATTTCAACCACCACCAGTTAACCCTCAAAACAGCCCTATGCAATAGGTACTATTTAATCCCATTCCCCACATATTTTTAATTATATTATTAATATTCATGGAATATTAATTAGCCATGAAAAAGAAGAAAATCCTGTCATTGGCAACAACTTGGATGTACCTTGAGGTCATTATGCTAGGTGAAATAAGTCAGCCAGAGAAAGACAAATACTGTGTGATCTCAGTTATATGTGTAACCAAAAAAAAAAAAAAGAATAGAAACAGAGCACATTGCTGGTTGCCAGAGGTGGGCTCTAGGAAGTGAGGAAAATGGGTGAATGTGTCAAAAGGTATAAACTTCCAGTTATAAAATAAATGTCTTAGGGATATGTATAGCATGGTGACTGTAGTTAACAGTACTGTATTATATATTTGAAAGTTTCCAAGAGAGTACATTTAAAAAGTTCTCATTACAAGGAAAACAATGTGTAACTATGTTTGGTGTAAACTTAGTGTGGTAATTATTTTATAATATATACATATATCAAATCATTATGTTGTGCACCTTTGTGGATGAACAGGGGCCACATACTACACCTGACAAGCTCAGAAAAGGCCTGCATGGTGGCCTTACAAACTCAGACCTAAAATAACCATAAAGAATGATCTGAAATTGCCGAGACCGGTTTGGCTCAGTGGATAGAGTGTCGGCCTGTGGACTGAAAGGTCCCAGGTTTGATTCCGGTCGGGGGCATGTACCTTGCTTGCGGGCATATCTCCACTGTGGGGTGTACAGGAGGCGGCTGATCGATGTCTCTCTCTCTCTTCGATGTTTCTGACTTTCTCTCTCCCTTCCTCTCTGTAAAAAAATCAATAAAATATATTTTAAAAAAAAGAATGATCTGAAATTAACTAAAAGCAGTTCACGGAGCGGGTAGTCATGTCCTAGGCTAGAATCTTCCCTGACAAAGGTCAATTTTCACCTTAATTAAGCCTGTATATTGTCTTGTTACATCTATGATAGCACACCTTTGAAATGTCAAAGTAATTTCCTTTTTCAAGATCCATCAAAGCACAGGTACCACATCAGTGCAGAGACCACAAATCCCCTCACTGTTATTGAGTTAATTGTTGACTATTAACTATACCTTTACCCACCTACGTAAAAGAAGTATGTGTCAATCATTTTACTTTTCACCCAATCCCAGAGGTTTCCCCAGAGTTGCTTTCTCCTGCCTCCCTGATCTACCACCAGTGGATTTTATATAACCCACTTCCATCTTCTATTTTGACAATAATGTATAAAATAAGATGCAAAACTGCCATTCTCTGGAGCATTTTCTCAATTCATTGAGATTTTGCTTCCCAGCAATTGTAGACAGTTTGGCTCAGATAAACTCATAAAAATTCTCTACAGGTTTGAATGTTTCTTACACTGACACCTCAAACCTGCACACTTGAATGGGTCCATTATACCTCAATAAAACCGGGAATCTTTTTAAATTAGAGTTGAAGCAATTTGTCTGAGGTTACACTGGTAGCACCTGACAGAACTAGGATTTGAAACAGTTTGTAAACGTTGGCTTCATCATCTCCTCTGTACTGCTTTTCAAACCTCACTTTCTTGCTCTGTTATTAAACTCTGAGATGATTACACTGGAGGCTTTCTAAACTATTTTGGAGGTCTACCTGATGTGAAATAACATACGAATAAGTGGAAAACTTCTGATCTTTCTAGCTTACCATCACTCAGATTCAATCTTCTACATCCTGTCTCTTAGCCTTTGCCTGGGTCGTACATGAAGCCTCTAAAGAATCTGCTTCTTCATCCGTGATCAAATTCAGTGTCCCTTCTGCAACCCTGTCCTCCATAATCCCAAGACTACGTAGGAATTTGACTGATAGGTGGCAGGAAGGTATTTAATGGATGTTTCTCCTCCTTCCTTGTTTATCATCAGAACTCAACATTTCCTTCCCTCAGTAGCAACAACAAAAGTTCAGAACTAACTTTCCATTGTATTGTACAATTACCCTCTAAAAGAAGTAAAAATCAAATTTGTCAACTTTACCAAAGTATTAGCAGAGAAAAATCCCGGTGATAGGACAAAGCTCCTCAAACATGAGTATCATCAACCTATTCCTGCAAATGAAGGTTGCCAAGTTATCTTTCATAATCTTCTCTTCCTTCTCTTCCCTTGTCTGGGCCCATCTGATTGGCACTTATGGCTTCTATGGATCACGCCGCTGCACTATGACTCATGCCTACCTGCTCCTGCTTATCCTCAAAGACCGACCTCAAGCTCAGGCCTTTAATTCCTGCAAACACCTTCACATCACAGGTCTCCACTCTTGCCCTGCTCCAGTCCATCCTCACCTAGAGACCAACATGAACCAATTAACCAACCTAATCCTGTACCTCCTCCTAACGCCCTCCTCTTGGTCCTCCACTATCCCAGACTTACTGGGAAGCCCTAATCTCTGCATCAAGTAACTTATTTGATTTTTGCATTTCTGTGATATATATGCTGATGTTATCATCTCAGTTTCTCGGGAAACTCAGGCACAGAAACATAGCTCAAGATCTCCCAACTAGTAAGTGTTACATCAGATATTTGATTCTAGAGAGTCTGGTATTAAAGTTAAAAACTATACTAGACTGCCTTCTATCCCTGTGTCACTATTTCCAAGAAGTCTTCCCAGATTTCTCCTGTCTTTCCTTTGAAGACCTCTAGACAAAGTGTGCCCTGTGTGCATTAAAATGTAAAGTCCCTCAAGGAAGAGACATCTTATTGTACGTTCTACATTCTAAAGTATCTAAAATCATTCTCAATTCACAAATTACTGGATGCTTGTTTAATCCAAATTAATGTGCATAAGTACAAATACAATATAGAGAATTTATTTCCTATCGTGAGAGTGCCAGGAGCAAATTATTTCACCTTAACATCTTTCTGTGCAAAGTACATAGTGGCAGAATATGGTCCTACATACCCAGATAACAGAAAAGAAAGAATGGAATTTAGAATGCCAAAATATTAAAGGGATGTGGTCCCTGGGAGTCCAAGGATTTCAGAGAAGAAATGTTTCCAGAGAAGTCCAGCCTATTAAATGTCCAAAGTTAATTTTGTGTGAGGTTTACCAAATCTATCATGTCTTAAGTCATTGTAAAGAGTTAGAGGATGGATAATGGCCTATGAAAACATTTACAAGATCAAGAAATTCCAAGTTTCTCACATCTAATGGTTAAGGTGCTGTTTAGCACTCTCTTTAACTGTCCAGAGCTACCTACAATTCAGACAGGAACAGGGAAGGTCAGCATTGGGCTGATTTCCAATAAATGAACAAGGTATCTCTGCAGGACTTAACTTCTTTGAAATGTAGAATTGATCCAGAGTCTCTGCTGCTCTTAGGTGCACATTATATTTGCTAGCTGAAATAGCTAGACAATGACAAAACCTTACGCAGGAACCCTATAGATATCTAGGTGACAAACAAGATTTTCAGTTGAATTCAGTCAGCCTGTAGAACTTAATGTTTTCTGTTATTCCCAAAGCCTATCCTAGTATTAAACACAGACATCAATCCTCATAGAAGTAGAAGCTCTAACCCCTGAGATGGGAAAAAGAAGCTTCAATAATGGAAGAATGATGGGGACAATACTTCTGTTTCTCTTCTGGATGCCCTATCTGACACTGTCTTTCCCTGTTTCTTTCCATCTCTATTACTTGGGCTAGCTTTCATTTCATAGTGAGAGTGCTCTATATAGCATCTGGAAGGGAATTCTATTTTTCCAGCTTCATTGAGGTATGACTGACAAATAAAATTATATTTATTTAAGGTGTACAACATGCTGATTTGATATACATGTACATTGTGAAATGATTACCAAAATCATGTTAATTAACATCCATCACCTCACATAATTATTTTTTATGATGAGAACACTTAAGATCTACTCTCTTAACAGATTTCAAGTATACAACACAATATGATTAACTATAGTCACACTGCTGTACATTAGATCTCCAGAAATTATTCATCCTATAATTGAAATTTTGTGCTCTTAAAACTATTGCTCACCAAGTCCTTGCATTTCTAGCTATGCCACTGTATACCCATCTTTATTTTCTATTAATCCACTAAATTTAGAATATTCCTCCAATTGACATTTTTTAAAAATCTGAGAACTAATAGGAAGCATCTGTATATTTGTATGATACCTCTTTTAGATCTTCTTTTGATTTCCCCTAGACTTAGTCTGAATTCTTTTAGGACTAGGATATATGAAAGTACCATAACTTGAAAAGCTAAAGTACTTCACTTATTTCCAATCCATTCATGGAATCCCTACTCTGTGCTGGGCTTGGCAATGCTAAGCATGGGAATCTAAAGATGAAGCTGATGTAGGTTCTGCCCTAATGACATTCGCTGTCAATATGGGGAGTGTTTAAACCAACACTTATAAACACTCACTTAAGAAGAAATTTATCAAGTTAAAATAGTCTGCAAATTTCAAAAACCATGTCACTGAAAATTACTGCCAACTTTTTCAATTTAATTACCAAGAGCATGTTGCTGTCCTTTCCCTTTGAAATCACAGTGAAACTAGAGTGGGACTTATTAGGAATTTGTCTTCAGACCCCTTGCTATAACAGTTTCTTGGATATGAAAACATCCTTATTATAATATTATTAGAGGCCTGATGCATGAAATTCATGTGGGGGGAAAGGGGTGTCCTACAGCCCAGACTACTCCCTCTCCAATCTGGGACCCTTCGAGGGAATCCCTCTCACAATCCAGGACTGTTGGCTCCCAAATGCTCACCTGCCTGCCTTCCTGATTGCCCCTAATCGTTCTGCCTGCCAGCCTGATCACCTCCTAACCACTCCCCTGCCAGCCTGATTGATGTCTAACTGCTTCCCTGCCAGCTTGTTTGCCCTTAACTGCCCTCCCCTGCAGGCCTGGGTACCACCCAACTGCCCTTCCCTGCAGGCCCGATTATCCCGAACTTCCCTCCTCTGCTGGCCTGGTCACCCCTAACTGCCCTCCCCTGCAGGCTTGATCACCCCCAACTTCTCTCCCTTGCAAGCCTGGTCCCTGCCAACTGCCCTCCACTGCTGGCCATCTTGTGGTAGCCATCTTGTGTCCACATGGGGCAGGATCTTTTGACCACATTGAGGCAGTCATCTTGTGTGTTGGAGTGATGGTCAATCTGCATATTATTTTTTTATTAGATAGAGTCCTGGTGCAGGGGTGGGGACCAGCTGGTTTGCCCTGAAGGGTATCCTGGATCAGGGTGGGTGTTCCCTTGGGGTGAGATAGCCTGGGCGAGGGGCCTGTGGTAGTTTGCAGGACAGCCACACCCCCTGGCAACCCAAGTGGAGGCCCTGGTATCTGAGATTTATTTATCTTCTACAATTGAAACTTTGTAGCCTGGAGCAGAGTCAAGCCTTCTACTCCCACAGCCATTGAAACTTTGTTGCCTTAATCGGAGGCCTGGACCAGGCAGGATGTGCAGAAAGCTTGGCTTCCTCCATTGCCAGGCACAACTCAAGCCTCCCTCCTGCCCTCTCTGTGGCAGTAGCCATCTTGGTTGGGTTAATTTGCATACTTGCTCTGATTGGCTGGTGGGTGTGGCTGGTGGGTGTGGTTTGTGGGTATAGCAAAGGTATAGTCAGTTTGCATATTACTCTTTTATCGGGTAGGATTTTAATTTTAATCAATAAATCTCCCTTGGGATGGGTGCATACTCAAGCACATTTACAGAATTTAGCTTTATAAGTAGTAAGAAGACAGATTTTTTAAAATGAAACATAGTTGTAACATTAGGTGACATTAATTAAGCACTTACTATATCCCAGGCTCTATTATTATCATTTCCATTTTACATATGTGGAAAATGGGGTTCAGAGAGATTAGATAACTTTCCAGGCTGCCCTGAGAGTCAGTGACAGTTACCTGGATATGCACTCTCTAATATACTGCCTCTCCATGACTTAGCAATGGCCTTCTTTCAAAACCCTTGCCCATCTGCTAATGCATTATGTCATCTCCCGCCTACCCTCCTTCACCCCTGTCTCTGTTCTCCATCTGTGACCTTCTAGATAACTAGGAATAAACACAAACACCTAAAGTTTCTCTCAATTCTGTTTCCCCAGCCCACTGATAAACTACTTTGAAGTTCTGTAGTAATCATATTTATGGCCAATAACCTTTCTGCAATTGATCATGCCCTTGAAACTCACCAAATATTATAAATACTATGCTGACAGACTGTCTAAACACATCAATGTCCTTCACTGAAAAACATATGGAAGTTTATTTTTTTATTTTTGTGAGATCCCAGTCCCTTGACAGTGATTTATGAGACCCAAGATTGAGCACTTGAGAATCTTTGCTCTACAGCAAATAGTGAGAGTCCAGTATATTTCAAAACTCTAGACAGCATCAAGGCCGAAGTGTAGTAGCCCTCAAGCTTGGTAGGTGGTAAGAATCTTGAGATAAATTCCATAGACTCTTTCCCAACTCTCCTCCCTCCATTGGTTAGACATGATGGGTTCCAAGCTCCTGCTACACTCTCTCCAACCCAACAGCTCTCCCAGATTCTCAGAGTGTCTATTACTATCTTTATCCACATGGGCCATAGCATCAAATGAAGTTTAATACTCTGAGACTCACTGAAGACCCAAGAACACATTGTCCAGAATACTGCCACTGAAGTCTCCTAGTCATATATTTATTTACCAAGAAAAATGTTACTATCTATCCTGAACATATGTCTCCAAGGACATAGATTAATAACTTTGTCGTATCTATTTTAGCTACTTATTGATACTGTGTAGAACTGACAGGACTAGCTGTGCACTGCTTTTCTTCCCAGATTTAGTCAATAGATACTTTCTTCTTCTACCCTGCTCAGTTACTCCCCCTTTTTTCTTCATTTAGTCACCATGTTCCAATATCGTTTCATCTCTAAAGAATCGACCTAAGGAGGAGAAACCAAGATGGGGGCATAGGTGATCACCTAAACTGCTGCCTCGCACAACAATTTCAAAACTACAACTAAAAGACAGAACAGACAACATCCAGAACCACAGGAAAGCTGGCTGAGCCAAACCGGTCTTTGCAATTTTGCAAATCTTAATGCGGAGTCCAGCACAGAAGTTCTCCTGGCGTTGAAACAGCTGATCCTCACAACCAATTGGCATGGAGGTCAATTCCCCTCAGTGATACCAACAACAACCCAGACTTAACTGCAACAAGGCTGTACACACAGTCCACAAAGGGGTGCACCAAGAGAGTCCACCTCAGGTAAATGGGGAGCAGAGCTACTGGGCCATATAGGACACCTAGCACACAAAGCCACTCTACCAACTCAGGGAAACAGCAAAAATGCAGAGACAAAGGAACAGATCACAAACAAAAGAAATAGAGGAAAACAAATGACTGGATATAGAGTTCAAAACCACGGTTATAAGGTTTTTAAAGAATTTCCTAGAAAACATGGATAAATTTAGTGAGACCCAAGAGGAGATGAAAAAGGACCAATTAGAAATTAAACATACACTGACTGAAATAAAAAATATTATACAGAGACTTAACAGCAGACTAGAGGAACGCAAGTATCAAGTCAAAGATTTGAAATACAAAGAAGCAGAAAACACTCAACTGGAAAAGCAAAAAGAAAAAAATAATCCAAAAATGTGAAGGTAGTGTAAGGAGCCTCTGGGACAATTTCAAGTGTACCAACATCAGTATTATGGGAGTGCCAGAAGAAGAGAGAGAGCAAGATACTGAAAACCTATTTGAAGAAATAACGACTGAATAATTTCCCCACTTGGTGAAAGAAATAGACTTACAAGCCCAGGAAGCTCACAGAACCCCAAACAAAAGGAATCCAAAGAGGACCACACCAAGACAGATCATAATTAAGATACCAAGAGCAAAAGACAAAGAGAGAATATTAAAAGCAGCAAGAGAAAAACAGTTATTTACAAGGGAGCACCCCTACTATTGTCAGCTGATTTCTAAACAGAAACTATGCAGGCCAGACAGGAGTGTCAAGAAATATTCAAAGTGATTAATAGCAAGAACCTACAACCAAGATTATTCTACCCAGTAAAGCTATCAGAATTGAAGGTCAGATAAAGAGCTTCACAGATAAGAAAAAACTAAAGGAGTTCATCAACACCAAACCAGTATTATATGAAATGCTGAAAGGTATTCTTTAAGAAGAGAAAGAAGAAGAAAAAGGTAAAGATAAAAATGATGAACAACAAATACATATCTATCAATAAGTGAATCTAAAAATCAAGTGACAAAAAATCTGATGAACAGAATAAACTGGTGAATATATTAGAATCAGGGGCATAGAAAGGGAGTGGACTGACAATTCTCAGGGGGAAAGGGGTGAGGGGTGTACAGGGAGAGACTGGACAAAAATCATACACCTATGGATGAGGACAATGGGTGAGGGGAGGTAAGGGCAGAGGGTGGGGTGGGAGCCCGGTGGAGGGGAGCTATGGGGGGAAAAAGAGAAACAATTGTAATAATTTGAACAATAAAGATTTATTTTAAAAAAGAATCAACCTAAGAATTTACCAAAAATGAAGAACAAGAAACACAAAAGTGTAATTGATAGTTCATCTGTTTAAAAAAAAAAAAAAAGGAGTAAAGAGAACTGAGCGTTCTGTGACAGTGGTGCATATGGACAGGCCAAGGCCACAGGCATGGACTTCTGAGGTACAGCCCAGGCTTCCAGGGTTCATCCTGCTCCTAAACTGAGTTGCTAATCAAGAAGCTCCTTACAAAAGCTTATTAATAGCTTATTCTTGACTTGAATTCTACAGATCTGCATAATACTTTAAAAACTCTTCTGCTATAATTCATGTAGGGATAAAACTTTATTGCACATTATATTAGAACTTCTAGAAACTAGACATTCACCCAATTCAAACACTTTATAGAAATGGCCAAGATATACTGTACTTAAGTCAGAGTCTTATGTTATATTTTCTAGTTTTTTACTTACAAGCCTTTACTGGCTCATAAGTTAAACATATGGTATGAAATTGTCCATGTTAGATTTACCTTATATGCAATATAAAGAGATGCTGGTATTTTTAATTGTGTATTAAATGAAATTCCAATTTAATTCATTGGAAAAAAAACTCACTTGAAACTCGATGCCAAGAATTTCAAAACTTTGCAGAATTACTGCCCTAGCTGGTTTGGTTCAGTGGATAGAATGTAGGCCTGTGGACTGAAGGGTTCTGGGTTTGATTCCCGGTCAGGGCATATGTCCGGGTTGTGGGCTTGATCTCCATTAGGGGGCATACAGGAGGCAGCCGATCAATGATTCTCTCTCATCACTGGTGTTCCTATCACTCTTTCCTCTCTCCCTTCCTCTCTGAAATCAATAATATATATATATATATATATATATATATATATATATATATATATATATATTTTTTTTTTTTTTTTTAATTGGCAGTATGGTGAAACTACTTTTTAGTGTTTTTTTAAAGAAAACTAAATTTGTCAAATCATAGGCAAGCTCATTTTTCTAAAATGGAAAAAGATAGGTTCTCAGCAACATGGAATTGAATTTGGTCTGTGACCTAAATGGCTCAACAGGTGTTTCTTTTGAAAGAAAGGAAATCAAATTATATTGTGAAACTCTTTTCTTGAGGAGCCTCTGTTTGCCACAGGTATAGTGACGCTGGTCCCTCCCTTCACTTCATCTCCAAAGACATAAACTCAGTTACCAAAGTTCATCCTCTCAAAGACATTGAGTGAAGAGGGAGAGAGAAGAGATCTCTGGCAAATGTCATCCCTGAGCAGCAACATCTAAGAGCAGAGGGAACTATGTCAACAAATCTCATTCTTAGTTTTGAGAACTTGGGTTGTTTTCCACCTTCACTGCAACAAAGAAAGTACTACACATATAAGGCTAGTCTCTGAACCTACGAGAGATACCCTAAGACCTTCAAACCTCCTGGAACCTAAATCACTGCAAACAGTCATGGTCAGTTATCCCAGGAAGTTTGAAGTTGCAAGTAACTGCTGGTATTCTCCTTTATCACAGATAGCTCATCAATCTTATTCCTGGAGAGTTCAAGAATGCCAAGGCCAGATGCTATTGCTCACTTATATGAAATGGCTTAATGAAAAGAACCCAGACTTTCTTTAAATCGTTGCTGAGGACCCCCACCTGTGCACAAATTTGTGCACCAGTCCTTTACTATTTTAATAAAATGAGCAAGTTGGCATGAGATACATATGAGTCCTGATACATTTTTCAAAATATATTTGCGAGTTGGCAGTTACAAAATAATCATGGGGACATAAAGTACAGCACAGGGAAGTCAATAATACTTTATTAACTATGCATGGTGCCAGGTGGGTACTTGACTAAACAGGGGGGGTCCACTTTGTAAGTTATATAAATATCTAAGCACTATGCTATAAACCTGAAATAATATAACATTAAATGTCAACTGCAATTGAAAAGTTAAAAATTACATATATTTGTGGAACTGATAATTGTATACTAGGGAAAATGCCTCCTTTGAAAAAAATAAGTGAAAATGATTATAATTATTACATCCTAATATTTATATGCCCTTTTTGCACATTTCTTCAGTTTTTCGGCACAGAGGTATAAAAGTTGCCAGAGAGTCTATAAATACCAAATTACATTTATTGCAATATATATGTGTTATATTTTATACATCACAATTTAAAGGAAATATATAAATTTATTTTCATTTATGAGAATATAATCATATACATAACTATATAAATATATTAGATGGAAAAATTAACATTCAAGTTCAGTTCTATTTGCATTTGTTCTACATGCAACACACAAACCTCAATGATCTAAAATGACTACTTTATCATAACCAAAACATATTTTATTTCCTTCATTTGATTTTATAATTCTCTCAGGGAAGTAAGTGGAGCATTACATTTAGAGCGACCAAGTAGAATCTCTTGAGATAAATAATTTGCATTTTAAATCTGTAGCTAGTGAAAATCAAAGACACCTGTAATCAGATATTTTTATTATTCATGCTACACAGTTCCACATGTATTTAATTAACAAGTGTTAAGAGTAAACTGTGGCCACAGCCGGGTTGGCTCAGTGGGTAGAGCGTCATTCTGAAAACTGAAGGGTTTCAGGTCCATTTCAGTCAAGAGTACGTACCACACTTACAAGCTCGATCCTGTGTGGGAGGCAACCAATCAATGTGTCTCTCTCTCTTTCTCTCTCTCTCTCTCTCTCTCTCTGCCCCTCCCTTCTGCTCTCCAACTCTCTCTAAATATAATGAAAGAATATTCTTAGGTGTGGATTTAAAAATAAAAGAGTAAACTGTGACTGCTGAATGATGTTATATCTTGATTTGTGCTTTAAGACCTGACTGAGCATGTCTTCATTGTATGAATTATTGACTAATCCAGTATTATTATTTTAAAGTGTAGCTCATTACTTAGATTTTCCCAAATCACTTACAACTTGTTGATCACTTTCAAAACACAGGGAACTCTTTCGTTAAATTATTTTAAGTACACATTAAAATATAAAAGGTAAGCATAAAAGAAAAGTCTAAGAGATAAAAAAATGTTCTCTTACCCAAGAACAAGAAATGAAGAAACTGATGAGTGTTGTCTGTAGACACTGGAGAGTCTATCCAGAAGACCTTAAAAGAAACAGATGTTTCCAAATCAAAAACAGCCCTTACAGAAATGCAAGGGAAGACAATTATCATGTAACTGCACATCCTTTATAATAAAAGGCTAATATGCAAATCGACCACACGGCAGAATGATTGGTTGCCATGATGCGCACTGAGCACCACGAGGCAGATGCTCAAAACAGGACCTGCCCCTGTTCAGTGCACTCCCACAGGGGGAATGCCACTCAGCCAGAAGCTCTGAGTTGGGTTCACGCCTGTCAAGCACAGCAGTGGTGGAGGGAGCCTCTCCTGCCTCCACATTCAACTGAAGTTCAACGAACTAAGGATGTCCTTGGGGACCGGGGCCTAAGCCATCAGTCAGACATCCCTCGAGGGTTCTTGGACTGTGAGAGGGTGCAGGCTCAGCTAAGGGACTCCCTCGAGTGCACAAATGTCATGCACCAGGCCTCTAGTTTAAAATAAAAATAAGAGAACCTTCTTCAACTACCAAGACTTTTCAGGTTAGAGAAACTGGGATTGCTCCTCACCCAAGAATGCTCTTCAAGTACTTCTAGCTTCTGCATGAAGTTTAATTTCCTTTGTCTCCTAATTCTCGCCCCTTTCAATCACCATGTTAGCCTCCTGACCAGGGTCTAAGCTTTCTGATGTTATCTTGCCCAGTGGCCTTGATACAAGATCTAGAGATGATGAGATGTGCCTCTGTACCCCAACTCTCCTTTTGTGCAAAAAAGAGAGAGAGAGAGAGAGAGAGAGAGAGAGAGAAAGCACAAAAAAAAACCCACAAAAACTCTTACTTGTAATCCTTAACTTGGTTTATAGATAAAGAAGTGAATGGTGAATGTTGATGTTTATGAATTTCTTCTAACAGGTGCTACGGAGCTGCTTTGCATTAGGCACAGAGTAGCTCTGCCTTTGCTAAGGACACACACACCTTGAAACAAAATGGCACGGTCCTAAAATAGAAATCTGTTTCTGATGTTTGGCAAACATACTCCACACCATCTATGAGGCCTAAAGGTATTTGGGGGATCTGTAATACATGCTTTTGGATCCAAGACGACACCCCTTTCCCCAGTTTTATCAGAATCACGTAGAATGCTCTCTTGTGCGTGCTCTCCACACATTTCTCCTTCCTGAGCCCTCCAGAGCCATTTGTCTACCGCTATCTGAGGAGATGTCACTTTAATAGGATGCATTATAACTATCTAAACCAGTGGTTCTCAACCTTCCTAATGCTGCCACCCTTGCATACAGTTCCTCATGTTGTGGTGACCCCCAACCATGAAATTATTTTCATTGCTACTGTATAATTGTAATTTTGCTACTGTTATGAATCGTGATGTAAATACCTGTGTTTTCTGAGGGTCGTAGGCGATCCCTGTGAAAGGGTCTTTCGACCCCAAAGGGGTCGCGACCCACAGGTTTAGAACCGCTGATCTAAACCCTTGTCAGTCTCCCCCACTAGCACGTGAGCATGAGGGCAGGATCTTGTCTCATGATTCCCTGTCCCAAGCACCTGGCACAGAGTAGAAGCTTAAGAGGCATCCATTTACCCTGCCGGGTGGCTCAGTTGTTTGAGAGGCATCCTGGGCACCAAAAAGGTTGTGGTTTGATTCTTGAGCAGATCAAATACCTGGGCTGTCTGTTAGATTCCCAGTGAGGGCACATGCCTGAGTTGTGGGCTTGATTCCTGGTCGGGGCTCATATGGGAGGCAACTAATTGATGTTTCTCTCTGACATCAATGTTTCTCTCTCTCCCCTTCTTCTCTCTCTCTCAAATTGGTGAAAATATCCTTGAGTGAGGATTTTAAAAAAAGAAGCATCCTTGCCGAAACCGGTTTGGCTCAGTGGATAGAGCGTCAGCCTGCGGACTGAAAGGTCCCGGGTTCGATTCCGGTCAAGGGCATGTACCTGGGTTGTGGGCACATCCCTGGTGGGGAGCGTGCAGGAGGCAGCTGATCGATGTCTCTCTCTCTCATCGATGTTTCTAACTCTCTATCCCTCTCCTTTCCTGTCTATAAAAAATCAATAAAATATTTAATGAAAAATAAAAAATATTAAAAGAAGCATCCATTGAAGGGAATGATGGCCATTCCTCAACAGATGACCCTGGTTCACATTAACTCAAGAGCATCTGCAAGAACTCAGTGGTAGCACTCATGCGCAATGCTTATTCCACTGGTAACTGGCATCTAGGACTACTTGTTTGGTTTCTGACCTTGAGAAATACCTTCTGACAAGATTTGTCACCTGACACCCTTATGAAGCAAGCAATGATGTATATACTTTGGAGGCCAAGTGCTTCCATTTACTTATTCAGTTATTCACGTCCCAAATAATTATCTGCTATAGGCAAAGCACTGTGCCAGCTGTTTTTAATGCTATTGTTGTCATCGTTATTAGGCTTAAAGCTAAAAAAACCTATAGAGAAATAATTATTGTTTCAAAGAAGAGTTACATAAGTATAAAATTTTTTTACACTGAGCATCTGGAATGTTGAGAAGTATAGGAATCAAATGGGAAAATAAATGCAGTCAGGCCGGGTTCTATTTAAATTGTAATATAGGTGGTCACTACTGCAAATTTCTGCAAAAGGACTAGCAAGATAGGTCAATCTTGAGAAAGATAATGCAAGAAGCTCAAAGAGACAGGCTGAGAAACATTTGAGTTTAGAAAGTAGTGGTAGGGGAAAGAAGAAAAGAAAGTTGTAAGAGAAAATTGATATCAAACATGCTATATAGGAGACCTCCTAACATCAGAAGGGACAATGAGTGAGTTAAGGGATGGATGTAATGCCATTATGGGGCTGGGGACAATAAAGGCTGAAGTGGCCGAGAGTCAAAAGGCCAGAGCTATTCTTTATTAAAGGGAAGCTGGATAATAGAAGAGTCTGGAGAGAAAATCCACCAACTAAGGGCTATTTTACATATTGAGGCATCCATGAAACTTTCAGCAAAACCTACCCTATATCTGACAATTATTAATTGGACCATGAAGACATGATAAATAGTTGGACAGATGACTTGGAATCTCTTCCAGTTTGGAGAGTCCATTATGCTATAAGACATGGGTGGGGAATGTACAGCCCTCAAAATCATTTGATCTGGCCCTGCCAAGGCATCAGGGGCGAGTTCATTAAATGTTTGACTAAATATAGCAGGCTAATTTTAAGTTGGTAATTTGGTATGGCCCACGAATGACATTATAAATATCCAAATGGGCCCTTGGCAGAAAAAAAAATGCTCCCCATCCTTGCTATAAGACATGTGGACCAAGGATATATGAAATTCAAGTAATCACTAGAGTGCCCTACCTGAGGATGAGAAGATAAAACCCTGGAAATATTCAGTTAGAAGGATGGAAAAGAAAAGCAGTAGCAGAAGAGAGAAGAAAGCCAAAACAAGTGAGGAGGTAAGCGCAGAAAAAACAGCTTCTCCACTCCAGATAAAAATAAGGAAGCCCAGCCGAGACCGGTTTGGCTCAGTGGATGAAAGGTCCCGGGTTCGATTCCTGTGGGGGGCATGTACCTTGGTTGCAGGCACATCTCCACTGTGGGGCGTGCAGGAGGCGGCTGATCGATGTCTCTCTCTCATGGATGTTTCTGACTTTCTATCTCTCTCCCCTCCTCTCTGTAAAAAATCAATAAAATATATTTAAAAAAAAAAATAAGGAAGCCCAGCATCAGAAAGAAAACAGAGAGGATTGAAAACAACAGATAAGGATATGATACTTTGCATGACATCAAAGAACAACAATCTCAGCACTCCTGAACTCTGTGCCATTCCGACATGTTCCATTTGAGGAATAATTAGTTCTTTACCAAAAACATCTTGAAGGTTTTGCCAGTGTTCAACTTATTAGCAACGCCATTTACAAAACCATTTTATTTCACTTGTCCTCCTGGAAACTTCTAACCTGCTTGATCTCCCTCCCAGCCCTGCTGCCTCTGGGTGGGGGGTAAGGGGGGGCTGGAAGGAGAGGCAAGACTCCGGACAAAGAAGAAGGATTTGCATAAAGGTGGCTGGTTGAGTAAAGCCCCTATTTGAGGCTGCACAGTGCTGAAAAGGCCTTTCTTTAACCTGGCAGTTTAATCCTAAAGGAGGACTTTTGTCCTGGAGGCTGGGGTGGGCCGCTTTATTCAGCTGACAACCATAGGAAAAGAATGAATGAACCACTTCCTTTTGGTAAAGCCAAGGCAGCTGGCAGCCCACAGGCCTCACAGCTCGCCAAAGAGGAGGCAGGACCCAGAAGGTGCTCCTTCAGGGAGTGCTCTCTGCTAGTGTCCCTGGCTGCATGCTGAGTGCTCGCCACTCAAGACAAAGGTCCCAGAGCCCAGCTTCCACATAGGAAAGGGGCTTTGGGACCCGGGAGCTTCCACAAAGCACTTCCCTACAATACCTCCTAAAGAGATCAAAATCCTTTCATCACTATGTACAACTATATAATTATTTTCTATTAGAATGCTGGGAAAGAGCCAGGCTTCGTGCTTCTTTGGAATTTTTTTTAAAAACAAATGTATTTTCGTTTTCCTATTTTTGAGAGTGTTAAATTTACGAAATAGAACAGGGAAACAATCCTATCTAAAAATCCTATGCCGAAACCGGTTTGGCTCAGTGGATAGAGCATCAGCCTTCGGACTGAAAGGTCCAGGGTTCGATTCCGGTCAAGGGCATGTATCCTGGTTTCGGGCACATCCCCAGTAGGTGGCATGCAGAAGGCAGTTCGTCGATGTCTCTCATCTATGTTTCTAACCTTTTATCCCTCTCCCTTCCTCTCTGTAAAAAATCAATAATATATATTAAAAAAATAAAAAATAAAATAAAATAAATAAAAATCCATATGCAACAAAATTTAAGATCAATATATGAATTATGTGCCAATATCACGTGAAAGATAAAAATATTGACATCGCCTTAGTAAAAAGTAAAAAGGTTCTCAATGTCTTAGCCACACAGTTCTCAAATTAGAAGTAGGAGCCAAAGAAACCTTCCCTTTCCTGAATGAAAGATTGGACCTCCTCCCTTAAAATGATCTCCCTAATTGTTTCTGACTCCTGGCTCCACCTGTAACTGATCCTCTCCTCCCTATCCCACTCCCAGCCCCCACTCCCACCCAATCCCTTTTCTCAATACTTATGGTTAAGACATAACCACATTAAAGCAAGGCCACTCAAGTGCCCTCACTGACAACTACAATACTCTTCTCCGTACACTTCAGATATCTGCTGTGATCACATATGTTGGCACTTCACACAAAATGTTCCAGCTTGTTTCTTGCGCGATGCACAGAAACAATGAAACAGCTCTTACTGAGAGTTTCCAGCTTCTTCATGGTGATTAACTTTGTGAATTTCACCTCAAAAGTACCATCATTTGGTACAGACAGACCTTTCCATTTCCTGGTCGAACTCCTGTCTGTTACTTTCAAGCTTTCTCATTTTAAAGTGTTGTGTGATCCATGCCTTAACCCACAGCTCACAACCTGTATTTCTTGAGAAGATCAGAAAATAGAACTGAAAATAGAAGGCAAAAGAGTAAACCACCTTTATTAAGTTCTGGCTGCAGAGTACCCAGGGATGTTTCAAAGTGGTCTTAACTCAGCCTCGGGAAGAGAGTGCAGCTCCCCCAACTTACTGCCTATACTAAAGAGTATACTTATTGCTTTATACAAGAAAACACCTGCCTTACAAGTTCATTCTCCCAAATAGAAGACAAGGTTAGAGGTTAGCAAACATTATATATATATATATATTTTTAAAGGGGCCATGTCCATTAATAAAAATCCATATGCAACCAAATTTAAGATCAATATATGAATTTTGTGTCAATATCACGTGAAATATAAAAATATTAAAAGTTATTAACCCATTGGCTTATCTAGTGGAAGTTACAAAAGTGATGGAAATCAACAATATTATTGAAGGCAAAATGCTTGGGATCCTGTCCCAGCTTTGCACTAGCTGTGTGACCTCGCCTCTCTGAGTACCTGTAAAATGGTTCTAATCCTTGACTGCCCAAACCCATAGATACCATAAAAAGGGGGAACTTCGATAGAAAGTCTAAGATGCATTGCATACTCATGTATTTCGTGAGTGTCTCAAATAAGATTGACCTTAACCTTGAATGTGAAGGTTCACATTAACAAGGAGACCAACAGCATGATAACACACTGGGAGTTCAATACCTTTCAGGTAGCTTTCTCCTGGAAAACAGTAGCATTCGTGAATTCAACAAATACTGCAACAAGTAAAACGTCAAAAATTAAGACCAAAAGGAAATACCTTGGAACACTGTGTGCATATATATAATTAAATATCAATGCAGAGAGAACACTAATCAAATATTCGAATTAATGCTTTAATTTCCAAAGCTAAATTATTAGTTTGATGGTGTAATATTTAGGATGTCTTGATCCCAGTTGTTAGCATATGAAATATCTGACTGTCCTTAACTACCTGTCTTCCCCAAAGCGCGACTTGTATATTTAAATATGGGGTATATTTATTGGTGGTCATGAACAAGCTATAATCAAAGAACAACCTGTTGCTTAAACAATGTGCTTAATTGTTAGCAACAGAAACAGAAAAACAACTCATCAACCTCCAAAACATCCTTCCCTAGTGGGACATTAGGTAGATTCAAGTCAGGACACATACTCCATAAATATGGATCAAATAACAAGAACAATATTCTCTCTCCCATAAACAATGTTTATCAGTTCATTTAATATTTATGTAGTCTTTGGGGAAAGCCTTACAGAGATCTTAAGCTCTTTATAAAGGACAATGGGGAAAATATAGTTTCTTTATAGAGTGTGATCTGGGAGGCCTATGTTTATTTGTCTTATTTTAAAAACTGACAGCTGTTTAGCTCTTGTCTCTTCAGAGACTGATGTTCTAGGATCATCACTTACAAAACCTAGTGGGGGCCTTTGTCACACACAGCTTGCACCTATCCACATTCAGACACAGCACACGTAACATGGGTATGACAGGAGAATATAGCAGCTTTTTAAGGCTGCAGTGGGTAGGCATGACTCAGTTTCCCCACATCAGGGGAATAAAAGACGTACCAAAAATCCATAGAAGCCTCTGACAAAGCAAAACCTCCATGACTCTGGGTCTTTAAGCACAGGCTGCTCCCTTGCATTCTGTCCCTGGCTGCACCTCCAGGTTGTGTGTGTGTGTGTGTGTGTGTGTGTGTGTGTGTGTGTGTGTGTGTGTGTTTTCCCCTACATGTCTTTCCCACACCTCACATTCAGGTTCAAAATTAAACTTGCCCCATCTGCTCATGCTGCTTTGGTTTTCCCCCATCTTAGTGTGTGGAACTAGACACACAAGTCAGAAAGCTGTGGGTTTATTCTTTGCAGCCCCCCTTCTTCATCTCCTCAAATCCAACCATCCCAGCAAGTCCTGATAAATCTCCTTCCCATCACACGTGGGATATGTAATCTCATTCTTTCTTAAAATCCTGTCATGGCTCCCTAGCGTCCAAGAAATGAAAGGCAATTCCTCAAAATGTCCCTGCCATCGGATGCTGTCTCCTCTTTCAAAGGCTCCAGAACTAGCCACCCTCCAGTGACCATCTCCTGCTTTGGAAAATGGCATGCTTCTTCGATCCTCCTTGTTTCTGTTCATGCATGCCTCTCCCTTTGTCTTCTCCTTTTAGAGATATGGAACTCATCCTTCAAAGCCCAAACTAAATCCTCCTCTTTAAGAAAGATGTGCTGAAGCCCATTCCCCAGGATAAGTCAGTCTCTCCCTCTTCTGCAATACCAAAGATACTAAGTCACAAATTCAAGCACAGCGTAAACACTTGGCAGATACAATGATTCATTTCCAAGTCTTTCTGCCCCTTTAGCCTGTGGGCTCCCAGAAAAGAGTTTTTATTCCTACTGGCTTTTCCCTAATCCCGAGCTCTAAGAACACTTGGAACAATGGGAATGTGTGTTGAATGAAATTTGAGGCCAAAACCAGAAGAATTAAACTCTGCTCTTATCATATTGTTGTTTTTGTTTTACCACCATTAACCAACTGCTTTACCCACAACTTTAATTACCACATCAACCTAAAAATCTCTCACTTCATTTAAAAGGAATAAGAGAATTTTAGTCCCTCTCATTCTTATTCAAAAATCGTGGTACTTATAAATTGCTCTGGAAGCAAATTTGCACACAATGGTCCTGGCTAGGTGAGGCAGGGAAGGGTAGGGCAGACCCTACACCTGCTCTTGCAGAGTCGGAAAAAGGGTCCAGTTTCTTTCCCTTTCCCAAGTGCCAGACCTGTCAGAGCTGGCCAGGCTCAGAGGCAGAGTTATCTCTGTTTGATGACATATCCGACCCAAGTACTTTTCAAAGACATTAGTCCAATGCTCTCCACCTGTTGCCTGGAGTTTAATGGAAAGGGTCCTCCCTCTTTTGCTGTCTTGGTGTGGCTTCATCTCAATGCTTTTCTTCTAGAATGGGCATAGAAATAAATAAGGCAAACGAACCTATATACTTCACACATAACTGGACTCTTTTCTAGAGCAAGTCCTTTAGTTCAGCGGTCGCCAACCTTCCGGGCCTCATGGACCAACCGGTGGTCAGCGGACTGGTACTGATTTCCGAATGTGATCATCGTTAATGCCTTCCGGAGTAATTCTACTGACTACCTATTTGATGCAGAATTGCTTAATTTTATAACACAGAAGGAATTTATGATTACTCAGGAAATTGCATTTTCTCCTTTGTACAGCTGCAGCCCTGGGTAAGAGAAGAAGGACCCTGTTAAGAGGTCCTGTAATTGTCTGGGATAGAATTTCAGCCTGAAAAAAATCTCCCTTGGTCGTGATATTCAGGATCAAGTAACTACGTTTGAAATAAGTGAGAATAAATGGATGAAAGCAAGAGTTCATTCCATTCAAAACAGCAAGGAATTTGGGTGGGAAGCACACAAATCAATGTACATAGAATCTATTATAGAATTACACACTTGAAACCTATATAATTTAATTAACTAGTGTCACCGGATAAATTTAATTTAAAAAATTTACCCTAGTGTTATTTTCAAATATTTAAGAACTGACCACATTTCACAACCGTGTCTTTTTCTTTTGGATATTTCCATTTTAAACTCCCTAGCACATGGCTGCATGGTGGTTTTACTTTCAGAAGTATAAATTGTTATTTTCAAGTGCAATTTGAATTTATAGAAGAAAGTTAGTACATGTCTGCCAATAAAAAAAACAAAATTAAGGACCATTGATAAAATAATTCATTAAAATTTTCTAGCTATATATTGATTTCATCTGGTCTAATTATTAAATAAAAACTCAATTTTATAACTTCATAGAAGAGTTAAAAGCCACAACTTCTCTTCCCCAACCAGGTTTAGAACATGCCTTTTGTTGTTGCTGCTAATCCTCACCCGGGGCTAGGGAGCAAGAAGGCAAGAACATGAGAGGGTGAGAGGGTGAGAGGGTGAGGGGACAAGGGCACAAGAGGAGGAGGGGGCAAGAGTATTAGAGGGGCTGAAACCGGTTTGGCTCAATGGATAGAGTGTTATCCTGTGGACTGAAAGGTCCCAGGTTCGATTCCGGTCTGGGGCTTGTACCTTGGTTGCAGGCACATCTCCAGTGTGGGGGGCGTGCAGGAGGCGGCTGATCAATGTCTCTCTCGCATCGATGTTTCTAACTCTATCCGTCCCCCTTCCTCTCTGTAAAAAATCAATAAAAATATATTTTAAAAAAAGAGTATTAGAGGGCAGGGGGCAAGGACAAGGGCTAGAGAGTGAGGGAGAGAAGAGGGAGAGGGCAAGAGGTTGAGGGCAAGAAGGCAAGAACATGAGAGGGCGATGGAGTGGAAGGAAGGGACAGGAGGAGAGGGCAAGAGAATGAGAGGTCAAAGGGGCAAGGGGCAAGGGCCAGGGCAAGAGGGTGGGGGGGGGAGAGGGCCAGAGGATGAGGGCAAGAAGGCAAGAACATGAGAGGGCGAGGGGTTCGGGGCAAGGGCAAGAGGAGGGGTAAGAAAATGAGAAGACATAGGGGCAAGGTGGCAAGGGTGAAGGTGAGCGACCGAGGGGATGAGGTCAAGAAGGCAAGAACATGAGAGGGAAAAGGGGTGAGGGCAAAAGAATGAGAGGGCAAAGGGGGAAGGGGGCAAGGGTGAGGGTGAGAGGATGAGGGGATGAGGGCAAGAAGGCAAGAATATGAAAAGGTGATGGGGTGAGGGCAAAGGGCAAGAGGAGGGGACAAGAGAATGAGAGGGCAAAGGGGAAAGGGGAAAGGGCTAGGGCAAGAGGCTGGGGACAAGGGGAGGAGGGAAAGAATTCAAGAACATGAATGGGTGACAGGGTAAGGGCAAGGGACAAGAGGAGGGGGCAAAAAATGTGAGGGCAAAGGGGCAAGGGTGAGGGCAAGAAAACAGGGAGGGGAGGGAATAAGAGCATGAAGGCAAGAATATGAAAATGTGACGAGATGAGGGCAAAGGGGCAAGGGCCAGGGCGAGAGGGAGAGGAGGGGAGGGAATGAGGGCAAGAAGGCAGGAATATGAAAATGTGATGGGATGAGGGCAAAGGGCAAGAGAAGGGGGCAGGAGAATGAGAGGGCAAAGGGGCAAGGGCCAGGGCAAGAGGGTGGGGAGGGGAGGGAATGAGGGCAAGAAGGCAAGAACATGAGAGGGCGAGATGGTGAAGGCAAGGGGCAAGAGGAGGGGACAAGAGAATGAGAGGGCAAAGGGGCA
>PVJN01009011.1:0-63706 GCA_004026805.1 Lasiurus borealis
CAGTGAGGGATGACCAAATGCCCTAACAATAGGCTGTGTGGGGCAACCAGGCTGGAAAGGGGAGGCAGTTCGGGGAGATCAGGCCAGCAAGGGGGCAGTAAGGGGTAATCAGACAGGCAGGCAGGTGAGCAGTTATAAGCCAGCAGTCCTGAATTGTGAGAGGGATGTCTGACTGCCAGTGGAATTGGGCCTAAACATGCAGTTGGACATCCCTCGAGGGGTCCCAGATTGGAGAGGGTATAGTCTGGGATGAGGGGACCCCCCCATGAATGAATTTCATGCACTGTGCCATACACACACACACACACACACACACACACACACACACACAAACATACACACACATACATATATATATATGGCTAATACACAAAGTGTCCCCTTGTGAGTTTGACCATGAGACCAGGAGTTTTATCACTTTCTATGATGTGTGCTGAGCACCAGGGGTGGCACGAAACATGGCGGGTGACCAGTAGTGGTGGTGGGGTGCTAAGGGAGTGAGGGAATGAGAAGGTGAGGCAATGGGAAACCTGATAGGTCCTGATTACTAGCCAGGCCTGGGGACCCTATCCATGCACAGATTTCATGCAACTTATATGTAATTTTATTAACCAATGTCATGGGCCTTTAGTAATTCTATAATACATCATCTGTATATTGTATTTTATGTTGTGATCAGCACTCCAAGACAACTCTTTTTGTCAGAAATCATAATTCTTTATGCTCCTTTACCTTCCCTAACACCTTTTCCCTCTAATATTCACCATACTGTTGTCTGTGTCTATGAGTTTTTCATTTTCTTTTTTGCTTAATACCTTCATATTTTTCACCCAGCCTCACAACTCCCCTCCCCCTGGCAGCTATCAGTCTGTTTACTCTATCTATGAGTCTCTATTGTGTTAGTTTATTTTGTTAATTAGATTCCACATAGAAGTGAAATAATATGTTATTTATTTTTCTCTGAATGGCTTTTTTCACTTAGCATAATACTCTCCAGGCCCATGCATGATATTGCAAAAGGTAAGATTTCCTTCTTTACTACAACCAAGTAGTATTCAATTGTGTAAATGTACCACAGTTTTTATATTAACTCTTCTATTGATGGGCACTTGGGATGCTTCCAAATGTTGGCTATTGAAAGTAATGTTGCAATGAACATAAGAGTGCATGTATTCTTTTGAATTTATGTTTTGTTTTTTTTTTCAGATATATCTCCAGAAGTAGAATTGCTGGGACCTTTAGTATATTATTTTTAAGTTTTATTGAGACATAAATGGTACATAATGTTGCATACATTTAATGTATACATCTTAATGAGTTTGAACATATGCATATACCAGTGATAACATCACCACAATCAAGGTACTAAACATATCCATCATCTCCAGAAATTTTCTTGAGTTACAGTGTGTGTATATTATGTGTAGTAAGAGCACTTAACATGATATCTATGCTATTAACATATTTTAAGGTGCACAGTACTGAATTATCAACTATAGTTACTAAGTTGTTCAGTAGATCTCTGTAAATTATTTGTGTTGCATAACTGAAACTTTATATCTGTTAAGCAAGAATTCCTCATTTCCTTCTCCCTCTAGATCCCTGGCAACCAATTTTCTGCTTTTTCACAATTCAATTTCTATTGAATTTTACAATATTTTACATATTATGACAATTATTTTTGTGAGTCTATTTATATATGTTTTTTCTATAAACAGTAATGAATTTTGTTCTGACAAGCAGTGAAGAGAACTGTATGTTTTTTTTTAATCCTTTTGAATCTTTAAAAGGTTTCTTATTGTATTTCTAGAGACGTATTTACTAGTACCAATTTAGTTCTATCCCTGTTTTGTGAACTTCCTTGAGTTAATACTAAATGCCTTGGGTATTCAATGAGGTCTCTTTTTTCTAATTGCTGAGAAATCAAACATTTCTTAGTTTTATATAAATAATGGTAGTTGTTGTTTGTTTCTTTTACTTTCACCTCTAGTAGGTATTCTTGACCTGATATTTGCTCTTTGCCTGACCTTATGAAGTTTCATCTAATTGTTATTCAGCTTAGTATTCTGTAAAGATTCAAGTGCTCCCCTATTCAAATTTCTAGAGTTCTTTTCCTGGTTTTTAATTTTATTTGGTATTCCACCCCCACAAAAAACTTTGGATGTCTTAGCCTCCCTTAATTCTTATCTCATTCTCCTCATATCAGGAAAGACTTTGTGGCTCTGGAATTTGTTACAGATCTACTTGATATCAGTTCATATTTACAGTGATAAATATATACTCTAATGACTTCCTAAAGCATAACCAAAAGAGAAAGCCTTCCATATAATATCTACATATTTTTGTTTGCGTATTTTTCCTCTACCACATCTACTTCCTATGAAATTTATAAAAAGAAATGTGCACTTATGACTTTATGCTTTTATTTTATTTATTTTATTATTTTTTAATATATATTTTATTGATTTTTTACAGAGAGGAAGAAAGAGGGATAGAGAGTTAGAAACATCAATGAGAGAGATACATCTATCAGATGCCTCTTGCACGCCCCTTACTGGGGATGTGCCCACAACCTAGGTACATGTCCTTGACCGGAATCGAACCTGGGACCTTTCAGTCCTCAGAGCGACCCTCTATCCACTGAGCCAAACCGGTTTCGGCTATGCTTTTATTTTAAAAGAACATTTTTGATGTGCTTTTTTTTTTTTACATGTAATTCACCTAACTTTAGATGCATCATTTTAGGGAAAACACAAAAGATTTTTAGCTACTTGTTGAAATAAAAATAACTCTCATCCGAAGTAAAATATTGCCATTCAAATTGAGGTAATAAGCAAAAAGTTATTAGTGACAAGAATAAATACTCAAAGTCTGGTATTTATCATTATTTCCCTTTAATTTATGAACTGACAAATGGTAATTGCTCAGGCAATTAAAATAATTAGGAAAATGTGGAAGCACAAAAGGAAAAGCCAAATGATTCACATATGTTTTCTTCACCTTATTCTGGAGTAGGATGATTATCAGGTGCTTTTATACTGCATTGCCTATTAATAGATCATATGCCATATGAGTTCTCTCAGGGAACAAACCCCAGTAGAAGCACAGTTACCTCAGAACATATGCCTGATTTTAAAGAAGATTCCTGGGGATCTTGGGATTTGTATTTTGTAAGTGTCTTGGTAATAAAGGACAGGTTTCAGAACCTACATTTGTTTTAATATCTTGTAAAATTTTAATATGTCTTTTTGAATATATTATTTTGTGCTGTAAGTAAAATCACTAGACGGTCTTACCATTTAAGAATACTCATTCACCTTTTGAGCTGCAGGCGGCAGTCTGAGAGAGGCTATGGAAAGAATTAGAAGATTGACAGTGGCTTTATGAGAGAAATGACAGTTTCTGTAAAGGATATAATATTCCTAGGTAAAATAGGCCAACCTTAATTTAGAGAGAATATACTTTAAAATCAATCAAAATAGGAATTTACTGAGAGAACCACTATGGTGTTTTAGCGCACAACAAACACTTAAGCTACTCCATATTCTGATAGTATAGTGACAGCTGGGGTTGGTGTCAGAGAATGATGATGCCAATTTCTAAAGAGAGAGTATCTCAAAGTAAATAGATAAAATTTTGCTACAATTTTGTAAAATTTGTTCTATTAAGCATGACTTTCAGTTTAGGTATACTTCCTATTAAGTTATTCATTCAGAATATTTCAGTAAACTACTGACAGTTGTATGAACCAATATCAAATTATTTATTTCAACTAATGCTATTTTGATTTAACTAATTTCAAGGTAAATTCCTTCTAAATTAAAATTGACCTTCATTATGTAGATTTTTTTTTTTTCATCACAAGAACTCATTTATCGTATTAAAACTTTTGTTATTCAGGACATGAAATACTTTGCACACAGTGCTGTTTGAGCACAGGGAAAAGTTAAATGAGTTGATCTCATAATGAAATTTAGAAGACTATGAGACTTGAAAGGAGAATATTCAGTGAATTTGGACAATAGGCAATTTTATTAAAAATTATGCTAGCTGATATTAGGGTTAGCAATAGTAATTTAGGAGAGATACTTGAATGTGGTAAACTAGGAGGCTATTTCAAAATAAATTAATATGTTTTTCTACTTCCTATTATTTAAATATGATTAATGATACTAAATACATGACTTTGATTTAAGAAATAACACTCCTAAATGATATTTAGAAAAATGTTTAGAATAATACCAGTTAATCAATAATATTTATTGCCTGCTCATTTTGTTTATGTTAATTATAAAGCAAAAAAAAATATTGAGTATCTGTGCATATCATGCTGAAAGGTACAGAGAGCATAAAGGTACTCATTATGAAATAAGTGAGTTGACTGTGAGTAAACAGTAAACAGAAGGTGTTATTCCTACTCAACAGGTAAGTACAAGTGAATATAAAAGTGGTACCTCGAGATACGAGTTTAATTCATTTCATAACCTTCCGCGTATATCAAGTTGCTCGTATCTCAAAGCAAATTTCCCCATTGAAATAAATTGAAATGCCGTTAATCCGTTCCAGCCCCCAAAATGCCACCCCAGTTGTTCTTGTTACATGTTTCTGAATAAGAAAAATGTATTTATAAATGACAAATATTGTATAAAAACATAATAAAAGAGAATGTAAAGGAATAAACTGGTTTTATAAAGTGTATTTACCTACTCGTTACATTCTTAATGCTACACTTTATCCCTAAACTGAATGTAACTTAACTAATCTTAACTGAACTTAATTGCTACTGGTCTTTGCATTTTTGGCCGATTTAAAAAAAAAACAAAAAACGTGTCCAACGAGGTTTGCCTCTTCCTCCCTTTCAGAATGTTTCTGAAATGGGTGAGGAAAGTTTCATTGAACAGCTCCGATGCACGACCAGTAGCAACGTTTTCGGGGTGTTTCTTTTCCAAGAAGTGTGACGCCCTCTCCCACATTCAAAGATCTCCTTTATCTCACTTGTAGAGATCTCCTCCACCTCTGGCTCCTCCTCGAAACCAATTTCTTGGAGAACCTCCGCATGTTGCTGAGACTGCAACTCTTATAACTCCTCCGTGGTGAGTTCCAGAGAGTGCTCCTCCACGAGCCCATTCACGTCTCTCTCATCCACTTCCAGGCCCATGGATTTTCCCAGAGACACTATCTCTTCCTCCACTGGCACCTCGGGTTCGAATCCTTCAAAGGTTCTTTCGGCTACGGCCTCAGGCCACAGCTTCTTCCATGCAGAGGTCAAAGTCCTCGTTGTAACACCCAGCCAGGCCTGATCAATAATTCTGAGGCATATCACGATGTTAAAGTGGTTCTTCTAGAACTCTCGAAGGGTGAGGTTTGTGTTCTCCATCACCTCAAAGCAGCGCCGGAACAGGTGCTTGATGTATAGCTTTTTAAAATTAGAAATCACCTCCTGATCCATGGGCTGCAGGATAGGAGTGGTGTTGGGAGGGAGGTAGAAAACCTTTATAAACTTGAACTCTTCAAGGAGTTCATCTTTGAGGTTCGGTGGGTGAGCAGGAGCATTGTCGAGGACGAGGAGGGCTTGCATGGTTAGGTTGTTTTCCTGTAGATATTTCTTAACAGAAGGGCCGAAAACCAGGTTTACCCACTCCACCAAGAACTGCCTGGTGAGCCATGCCTTCGGGTTTGCCCTCCACATAACTTGCAGTTTATCTTTTAAAATCTTATGTGACTTAAAGACTCTGGGATTTTCCAAATGGTATATGAGCAGAGGCTTGATCTTGCAGTCGCCACTCGCATTGACGCACAGTGCGAGAGTTAGCCTATCCTTCATGGGTTTGTGGCCTGGCATCACCTTCTTCTCTACCCTTATAGAAGTCCTATTCGGCATCTTCTTCCAGAAAAGCCCTGTCTCGTCACAGTTGAAGACTTGCTGGAGGATATATCCTTTGGCTTCTATCAGTTCGGAAAAAGTTTTGAGGTAATCCTCAGCTGCCTTCACATCCGAACTTGCTGCCTCACCATGCCTGACCATGGAGTGAATGCCGGACCTTTTCCTGAAGTTATCAAACCAGCCTCTACTGGCTTTAAATGAGTCTTTCGATGCTTCGTCCGTGGAAGTGCTCGGGGTCTGCTCCAGCAAATCACCGTAAATTGCTCGCCTCTTCTTGCATATGATGCCCTGTGTTAATGTATCTCCTTTAAGCTGCTTCTCCGTCACCCACACCACCAGTAGATTCTCCATCTTTTCATGGAGAGAGCTACGGAGCTTAGAAATTATTATAACACCCTTAGCTGGCGTTATACCCTTTATAGACTCCTTCTGTTTAAGCACAGTGCATATCACTGAAGTACTAAGCCCGTATTGCCTCCCCAAGTAAGCCACTCACACACCTTGCTCATATTTTTCTATGATTTCACGCTTTAATTCAATAAACATCATCCTCTTCTGAGCACTGACCTTTCCACTCGCTTTCTTTGGACCCATAGTTATAAAAAGAAATGTGATAAAAAGTATGTAAATGCACAAAAGATTCTTTGACAACTTGGTAAACAAGCACAGTGACTGAGGCGTGGGAAACTATGAGACGCTTGAGTGGTGGTAAACTGGTGGGTTGTGTGCAGCCGGCCGATCCACGCGATTACTCATATCTCAAATGTTGCTCATATTTCAAAGCAAAAAATTGCTCACTCAATGGCTTGTATCTCAAAAATCTCATATGTTAGGGCACTCGTATCTCGGGGTACCACTGTACATGCAAAAAAAAAAAAAAGAAACTAAACCACCGACTTACACCATACACTAAAATAAACTAAAAATGGATAAAGGACTTAAATGTAAGATGAGAACCATATAATTGCTAGAGGAATCCAGAGGTGGCAAAATCTCCGACATATGCCAAAGGAACCTCTTCACTGATTTTGCTCCTAAGGCAATGGTAGCTAAAGAGAAAATTAACCAATGGGACTACATCAAAATAAAAAGCTTTTGCATAGCAAAGAAAACTGTCAACAAAACAAGAACAAAGTCCACTACGTGGGAGAACATATTTGCCAATATTGTCACCAATAAAGGTTTAATCTCCAACATATCAAGGGAATGTATACAACTTAATGGAAGGAAGATAAACAATTCAATCAAAAAATGGGCAAGGGACCTAAAT
This sequence comes from Lasiurus borealis, assembly GCA_004026805.1. Classification (NCBI taxonomy): domain Eukaryota; kingdom Metazoa; phylum Chordata; class Mammalia; order Chiroptera; family Vespertilionidae; genus Lasiurus; species Lasiurus borealis. Next base: position 7,155 of record PVJN01009011.1, read on the forward strand.
AGAAACTTTTTGAAAGCAGAAGGAAAGACAAGAAACATATGAAAACATGCTCAAAATCACGAATTATCCAAGAGATGCAGATCAAAACAACAATGTGATACCATCTCACACCTGTCAGAATGGCTATCATCAAAATATCAACAAATGACAAGTGTTGACGAAGATGCAGAGAAAAAGGAACCCTCTTGCACTGCTGGTGGGAATACAGATTGGTGCAACCATTGTGAGGAACCATATGGAGTTTAATCAAAAAACTAAAAATGGAACTTCCTTTTCATCCTAGTGATCCCAATTCTAGGAATATATCCTAAGAAGCTAGAAACATCAATCAGAAAGGATATACCCCCCCACCCTGCCCACCAATGTTCATAGCAGCACAATTTACCATAGCTAAGATTTGGAAACAGCATAAGTGCCCATCAGCAGATGAGTGGATTAAAAAACTGTGGTACAGCAATACAATCATAGTAGGAGACTTTAATACCCCACTGTCACCATTGGACAAATTCTCTAAACAAAAAATCAGTAAAGAAACATCAATCCTAAATGACTCACTAGACCAGATGGAATTAATTGACATCTTCAGAACATTTCACCCCAAAGCCACAGAATAGACATTCTCCAGTGCACATTGGTCATTTTCAAAGATAGATCATATGTTGGGTGATAAGAAAAGTCTCTTCAAATTAAAGAAGATAGAAATCATATCAAGCAGTTTTTCAGACCACAGTGGCATAAAACTGGAAACCAACTGTAATAAAAACAATATAAATAAATCAAATAAATGGAGACTAAAGAGCATGCTATTAAATAATGACTGGGTATCTAGAGAGATCAAGGAAGAAATAAAAAAAATCATGCCAACAAATGACAATGACAACACAACAATATAAAATTTATGGGACACAGTGAAAGCAGTTTTTAGAGGAAAATTCATAGCCCTACAAGCCTACTGCAAAAAACAGGAAACAATGGTAATAAATTACCTAACCCGACAACCCAAAGAGCTAGAGCGAGAGAAACAAGAAAAGCCCAGTGTACTCAGAACGAAGGAAATAGTGAAGATCATAGTGGAGCTAAACAACCTGGAGAACAAAAACAATTCAAAAGATCAACAAAACCAAGAGCTGGTTCTTTGAAAGGATAAAAAAAGATTGATGGACTTCTAGCTAGGCTCACCAAGAAGCAAAGAGAGAAGACCCAAATAAACAAAATCAGAAATGAAAGAGGAGAAATAACAACAGTACCTGCAGAAATACAAAGGATTATGCTGAAACCAGTTTGGCTCAGTGGATAAAACATCGGGCTGGGCACTGAAAGGTCCCAGGTTCGATTCCGGCCAAGGGCATGTACATTAGTTGTGGGCACATCCCCAGTAGGGGGCGTGCAGGAGGCGGCTGATGGATGTCTCTCTCTCATCGATGTTTCTGGTTTTCTATCACTTTCCCTTCCTCTCTGTGAAAAATCAATAAAATATATTTAAAAAAAATAAAGGAATACAAAGGATTGTTAAAATATACTATGAACAACTCTATTTCAACAAATTGGACAATCTGCAAGAAATGGACATTTTCCTAGAAATATATAACCTTCCAAAACTTAAGGAGGAGGAATCTAAACATCTCAATAGTCTAATAACTAAGGAAGAAATTGAAGCAATCATCAAAAAGCTCCCCCCAAGCCTGGGATCAGATGGCTACACAGGAGAGTTTTGCCAAAAATTCAAGGAAGAATGAAAACCTATCCTCCTCAGACTATTCAAAAACATTAAAAAAGAAGGAACACTTCCAAACACCTTCTATGAAGTCAGCATCACAATAATACTAAAACCAGATAAAGACAACACAATGAAAGACAATTATAGGTTGTTTTAAAATATATTTTATTGATTTTTCACATAGAGGAAGGGGAGGGATAGAAATTCAGAAACATCGATGAGAGAGAGACATTGATCAACCTCCTCCTGCACGCCCCCTACTGGAGCTGTGCCCGCAAGCAAGGTACTTGCCCTTGACCGGAATAGAACCAGGGGCCTTTCAGTCCGCAGGCTGACGCTCTATCCACTGAGCCAAACCGGTCTAGGCTGGAGTTTTCCTAAAAAACTAAAAACGGATCTCCCATTTGACCCAGCTATCCCACTCTTAGGAATTTATCCTAAGAAATTACAAACACCAATCTCTTTGGAATGAAGGAGAAACAGTTTTTTTTTTTTTTATATGATTTTATTGATTTCAGAGGAAAGAAGGGAGAGGAAGGAGGAAGAGAGGGATAGGAATGTTAATGATGAGAGAAAATCATTGATAGGCTGTTTTCTGCATACCCACTATGGGAATCAAACCTGCAACCAGGACATATGTCCCGACTAGGAATTGAACTATTGACCTCCTGGTTCATAGGTCAATGCTCAACCACTGGGCCAGGTCATCCTGGCAGGGGCAGTTTTTATCAACAGACTGAAAAAGATCTCTATAAGCAGGAGTTCTTAGACTTTCACTATGATAACCTAAGATGGCTCTAAGGCTACTGCTTTAGTAGTACTTTATCACCGTAGCTTCACATGAGAATAACAGGGGCGAGCATGTGTTTTAATAATGCTATTGCCTATAAGGACTCTATCCTTTATAGAGTCTCATGTGGGGCCTGGTAATCACCATTAAAATTATATTTGTCTCATTTTGATATTGGATTAATACTGGCCTCACAAGTGGGTTAGAAAGTGTCCTCCTCTTGTTTTCTGGAAAAGATTGTGTAGGCTAGTTTTTAATTCATCTTTATAGTTGTGTTCTAAAAATTTTCAGTGAAGCCACCAGTGCTGCCATCAGGTCATAAAGGGGATGGAACACCCTGCTATATCTCTGGTAGCCCTGCCAGTGTAGCTATATATTTTAAATAGCTTGATCTCACTTTATTTTTTCTCTGCCTATAAACAAAGTCTTATAGAGCTAGCCTGCAAGTTACTTTTTTTTTTCTATGTAAGGAGCCACATAATGTAGCTCAGGCTGGGAACTTCCTAAACTTTAATCTTGGAGTCATATGAAAAAAAAAATATTGTATGCTGCAGAAGTGTTATATAATTATAATCATATAAATTAAATTGTCTTATAACAATAATACAGAGTTTTAGACCACAGAGTTTTTAAGGTAATAAGAAACATTTTTTTCTCTCATAAACATTAGAGAAGGCAAATTAGGATAATATCTCTTCTATAATTTCAAGAATTCCTGTGATGCCAGCTCAGTTGGTTTCATTGGGAAATGGGCAGACTGATATATATACATTATTTGTCCGATACATGGTTGATTTTTAAGGAAATTATCTGGGCCAAAAAGTTTGTACCAATGAACTCTGTTGTCATCCATTGCCAATCTAACATGTTGCTTCTACTAATTCCACAGTTACACTACAGCTTATAAGTGTGTCTGCACATGTATGCTCATACTTATGTGTTTAAAAAATTATAATGAGATGCAGGAATGAAAGTACTTGCATTGCTCACATGTTGTTTTATATTACTAGACACCTTGAGAATATATTTTTTAAAATATATTTTATTGATTTTTCACAGAGAGGAAGGGAAAGGGATAGAAAGCCAGAAACATTGATGAGAGAGAATCGATCAGCCGCCTCCTGCACGCCCCCTACTGGGGATGTGCCAGCAACCAGGATACATGTCCTTGTCCGGAATAGAACCTGGGACCTTTCAGTCTGCAGGCCGACGTTCTAATCACTGAGCCAAACCAGTTTTGACTAGAAGTAATATTATTAAACTTCATGCTTATGCAATTAAACTATTAACTCAGTGACTTATCTCGCTTTAATTGAATAGTTTATTTGGGTGGAATTTATTAAGAAATAACATTCTACCCTGTACTTGTTAATCATCTGACTGAGGTTCCTGTTGTTTCAGACCTTCACATTTTTTTCCCTGAATACCAGAGTAGGAGCAAATTTTGTGAAGTTTTGACTCCTTTTCTATAAATGAAAATTACTGGTTTTTATGGAAAAGGACTTGGATTTTAATGAAAGAATGCATTTGCTTCTATCAGATACAGAATTCCAGGGAGATTAATTAGTAGAACTTTAATTAAAAATGTCATCATGGTACCTGCTTCTGAGGAACAGTGCACCCTGCTGAGAGAGCCTTGCAGTTGGTAAAAAGAACTTATAACCCCACACTTAGAGTTACTTATTTATTTCATCTGGGAGGTAACATAATACATTTTAAAATAGATCTGAAAAAATGGTAACAGAGAGACACTTGGTGCAATTTAATCAACTTAAACTTAAGTGTATGTGTTGTGTTATTGTCATATAGTTTCCCACACCAAGACAGTCAACATTAACCTTGTGTTTATATTTCATGGAAAGAGTTCTTTTTATCTCCCATCTAAAATCCCAGTTTTGTTTCTTTATCTACGAGCCTGATTGATATTACATTTTTGATTAGGTGGGATATGCTCTCCATTCAATTTAATAGAATGATTTTATCATTTTCAAGGTACTATGAGATTCATAGAGTTCTGTGCCTCAGTTCTCTTAGCTTCATAAGTAAAAAACAATTTACTTTATCAGCTATCTACATTAAAGCAAAATCAAAATGAAATAATAACAGAAATTATGATATGGAGAACTAGAGGAAAAACAAGTGGGGAACAATGACCAAGATGTATATTTATTTATTATGAGAGGATATATATTGGATTATGATTAGAACATATTGTTCTATGAAATAAGATTGACTACTAGCACATGAATAACATCAACTCTGCTAAATGCAGTTTTATTTTCCCCAGAAATGAAGAATAATTGTCACAGTCATTTCACTTGTCTTTATTAAGGGTCTCTGTGTATACAGGTTGTTGAATGTCACATAGTAAAATATTAAATTAAAGAAATTATTCCTTGCCTTTAGGGACATTCTAATCAAATTATCCTTCTTCTTACTCTAAATTGTTTTTATGTGATGCCAAAGGATTATAATGCATATTTTGCCTACAGGACAACAGATTTCTAAGCCAAGTATTAAGCTAAACTGTATCATGAATTAAACACCAAAAAATGTCAGAGTAATTTGCTGAATTCTAATTAATCAATCTATCATCTGTTAGGTATATTAAATATATATATATATGAAACCATAAAGCACAGCCAGTGTTTCAAGAGTTCACAGTGAAAGGGATTTATAAATGGAAGTACCAGTAATAGGCTTAGAGTAAGTTTAGCCATGGGATAAAACTGCAACTTTTATATATTTTGTATTTACTTTAAATAAAATCAGATATAAATTGATAAATCAAGTTTAACTTTCTTAGATTTATCCAATTTATCTATAACTTTCTCTCTTGACTTTCCAAACCGCATTACATTTACCGCTTTTATACTATTATAACTTTTATTGAATATTCATTCTTTCTTCTGCTTTATCTTTTCCACCAGGTGGTGAACTCCATCTGTCTATATCTCCTAGAGAACATAATACAATGTCTTTTTAAAAAATGATTGTATTGATCTTTAGAGAGCGAAGAAGGGACAGGGATAGAGAGATAGAAACACTAATGAGAGAGAAACATCATTGATAAGCTGCTTCTTGCACGCCTTCCACTGGGATCAAGCCCACAACCCTGGTATGTGACATGACCAGGAATTGAACCAAGACCTCCTGTTTCATGGGTCAATGCTCATCCACTGAGTTACACCCGCCAGGTATACAGTGTTGTGCATCTATTGTAACTGCTCGGATAGGTGTCATAATAATTTTTATATATAATACATATTAATAGTATATGCAATATCATTATATATATAACTATGTTATATATAACATATATAATAAAGATATAACTATTCTATATAATAAAGAGGTAATATGCAAATTAACCATCACACCTGGTTGCCCCCATGTGGTCATAAGATGGCCAGCAGGGGAAGGCAGTTGTGGGCAGTCAGGCCAGCAGGGAAGGCAGTTGGGGGGGCCAGGCTGGCAGGGGAGGGCAGTTGGGGAGGGACCAGGCCTGCAGGGGAGGGCAGTTGGGGGCAATCAGGCTGGCAGGGGAGCAGTTAAGCATCCATCAGGCTGTCAGGGGAATGGTTAAGGAGTGATCAGGCTTATAGCCAGAAGCAGTTAGGGGCAATCGGACAGGCAGGCAGGCAAGCAGTTGGAAGCCAGCGGTCCCAGATTATGAGAGGGATGTCTGAGTGCTGGGATCAGGCCTAAACTGGCAGTCAGACATCCTGCAAGGGGTCCCAGATTGGAGAGGGTGTAGGCTGGGCTGAGGGATATCCCCCAGTGCATGAATTTTATGCCCCAGGTCTCTAGTTATCTACTTATAGGAAAGAAAGTGTATATGAGATCTGTATCTATATACACTGAGTGGGCAGATTATTATAATCTCTGAACACATAATTATCTGGTCACTCATTGTGTATCCTATATAATAAAAGGCTAATATGCAAATTGTCCCCATGGCAAGGAGTTTGACCAGCAGGCAGGCTGGCCAACAGCCCATGTCCCCTCCCCCTGGCCAGAATGGCTGGACTCCACCCATGCACAAATTAATAGATCAGGCCTACCTCCTTCTACACACACACACACACACACACACACACACACACACACACTGAGTGACATGACCAGGAATTGAACCAAGACCTCCTGTTTCATGGGACAATAAATATCTGATCGCATAATAATCTGGACACTCAGTATATATCTCACACATGTTTGTTATTTTCTTCTTTGGTAAAACTTGTTTATGCCTTTAAGTACTTCAGGTGATCATATGAGGCTCACTCACATTATCAAGGGTAATATCCTTTACTTAAAATCAACTGATTGTGCCAAGACTGGTTTGGCTCAGTGGATGGAGCGTCGGCTTGTGGACTGAAAGGTCCCGAGTTCAATTCCGGTTGGGGGCATGTGCCTTGCTTGTGGGCACATCTCCACGGTGGGGCATGCAGGAAGCGGCTGATCGATGTCTCTCTCTCATTGATGTTTCTGACTTTCTGTCTCTCTCCCTTCCTCTCTTTAAAAATCAATAAAATATATTAAAAAAATAAAAAAAATAAAATCAACTGATTGTAAATATTAACCACATATATAGGACTTTCATGACACTTAGGTCAGTGGGTTATACAGCCTAGCCAAGTTGACACATACAGTTAATCATCACATGGAAAGAGAGAGAATATATATATATACATACATACATACATACATATATATGGTTAATTTGCATCTTTCTCTTTTATTAGTGTAGATTACCTTACACTTACAGGAACTGACAAGTAAGTCCTTAATCTTTAGGACAAGTAGCAGGAAGGGAGGATTATGGGAAGACTTGAACCATGGGCATGGCTGAAGATGTAATGATTTATTTTCTTTTCAGTGAAACCTCAGTCCTGCTTTTAAGTCCTTCCAAAGCACTCAGTAAGACCCACTCAAATTATCTAGATAATTTTCCTTAGAGTTAGCTGGTTAAGAACTTACCAGCTGACTCTAAGGAATACCTTCATAGTAACATCTGAAAAATACCTTCATAGTAATATCTAGTTAGTGTTTGATTAATTGAAGACTATTGACTATTAATCAGTTCATTTCAAAAATCAATTTAATAAATTGACACATCAAAAATCACTCTATAGGATTAAATAAATAAATATTTGAAAAAAAATTACCTCTTTCAAATACACTTAGCTGTTTTAATGCTTTGCTAACTGACACATGGACTAAGCTTTGCTTCCAAATTTTGAAAGGTATTGGGCATGAACTTGATGCATATGCAACTCATATTTTAGAACATGTTTGTAATGAAACAATTTTTGCTCTGGAAAGGATACTATAAGAATCCTCAAGTTTTCTAGAAAGTTGACTATAATTTATTACTTATTACCAGTGAAACAGCATCTCCATTTGTCACTAAGATATACTAAATTGTAGGTCACCATGTAAAAGGAGAGGTTTCTCAGAACTATGAGAAATGTGTGATTAAGAATAAATGGATTCGATTTTATGCCTTTGGTTATATGTTTCCTTTTATTATTTTCCAAATATTCAACTTAATTTTATGATGTATTTGTAAAAATAATCTACTAGGATGTTTACACATTATAAAGTGCTTGAATTATGCCTTGGCTTTGTGCTATAGTAAAACTGTAGATAGGACTAGAAGGAGAGGTGGTTTTGAAAGACAAACTGAGTGAAGTTTACCAAGAACAGCAAAAATAGATAAAATCCCTTGTAATTGAAATGTGTGCAAATCATAGAAACTTGAATTTTATAGAAGAAAATAATACAGAAGAGTTGTACATCATAGAAAAAATACCATATATAATATAAATGTTATATTTAGACTATTTAGAGTCATATGAAACATATGTTTCACCAATACTGGTTTTCAGCGAGGATTCTAGGGGCAAGAATTGAACTATTGGAAGAAGAACCCAAGTCTTGGCCTAAATATAATATGGCTGTGAATTATATAACCTATATAATGTATATCCAATATCAGCTGTTAGGAGCGTATCATAAAGCAGAGTGACTTCATTGTAAGGCTAGTTGTACTCATTCCTAAGTCATCATCAAAATCCATTAAGCCAAGTTTATCTAAATTATTCTCGTACTTTATAAACTGGCCCAGTTATATCAAAAGTAAGGACTATTAATCTAAGATAAATAAACCAGTAAGAGAAAGACAAATATCACATGATCTCACTTATATATGGAATCTAATGAACAAAATAAACTGATGAACAAAGTAGATCCAGAGACATAGAAACATAGAGGTGACATGAACCTTAGAGGGAAGTGGAGGTGGGGGTGGAAAGAGATTAACCAAAGAACTTGTATGCATAACCCATGGACACAGACAATAGTGAGGTACAGGCCTGGGGTGGAAAGGAGGGCAATGAGGAGGGAAAAGGAGACATCTGTAATACTGTCAACAATACTTTTTTATTTTTATTTATTTATTTTTTAAAATATATTTTATTGATTTTTTACAGAGAGGAAGGGAGAGGGATAGAAAGCCAGAAACATCGATGAGAGAGAGACATCGATCAGCCACCTCTTGCACGCCCCCTACTGGGGATGTGCCCGCAACCAAGGTACATGCCCTTGACGGGAATCGAACCTGGGTCCTTTCAGTCCCCAGGTCGACGCTCTATCCACTGAGCCAAACCGCTTTTGGCAACAATACATTTTTAAAAAATGAAATAAAAAAATCCTTCCAAACACAAAAGTAAGGACTAAGTAAAACAGATAACATCCCAACCAAAGAATTTTTAATAGTTCTTTGTAATTATTTATAAAAAATTTGATCTGGGTGAGCTATATATTTATTGATATATAAGTGGGTTAAATAGAAAAGAAAATCTAATGATATTATGATAATTATGCTTTTTAGCCATGGCAGACACAGAAGTATAATTTTGGCTTGAAAAAGTCTAAATAACATATACCCACTGTATATATTGTTATTGTTATAAACTTTATTATTGTTTAATTTTAGGACACTTTTTAAATTGATTTTTGTCAGATAGACTTACAGAAAACAAAACTTTCATACTTTCAGAGTTATCCAATTTTATGATGACTAAATTTAAAAAGGAGATAGTAGAGAGAACTGGGAGGAAGAAGAGATCATACAAAGAATTTATATGCATATATGTATAATCCATGGACACAGACAATATTGGGGTGAAGGCCTGGGGAGGAGACCAGAGTGCAGAGGGAGAGGGTCAATGGGAATAAAGGGAACATCTGTAATACATTGTACAATAATTAAAAATAAAAAATGGAATAGCAGCAACAAAAATAATTCAAGAGCCCAAAAGCTGTCCTAACAAAGCAGTACCATTGTGTTCAAACAGAAGATTATTTAGATTATGACTCTTAAGGTGTGCTTGACATCTTAGAATATCTGTCAGTTTCTCTACAACTGGCTCAAGGGATAGTAATACAAAATATGCCATGATGTTTATTTAGTGCTCTAGATTTAGAACTCCATGTTTCAAGTTCTTTCTGAATTCCTCAAATAATGACAAAAAGGAACACTTACTGAATGATACAGAATATAACAGGGAGTGTAATACTAACTCTAGTTTGTTTTCCAGTTTCGGAGTTTGGAGGCCGAAACCGATTTGGACTGAAAGGTCCCAGGTTCGATTCTGGTCAAGAGCATGTACCTTAGTTACGGGCTCATCCCCAGTAGGGGGTGTGCAAGAGGCAGCTGATCGATGTCTCTCTCTCATTGATGTTTCTAACTCTCTATCCCTCTCCCTTCCTCTCTGTAGAAAATCAATAAAAATATATTTTAAAAAAGTTTGAAGAATAGTTCCAGCTTGCCAAAATATTTTGATTCAACAAGACTCAGTCCCACTAGTGTTTATAGTCCAAGCTATACCATAAAGAAAGGCATGAGTGCTAACATAAATGACTTGGATTTCTGTTTCTCTATTTATAAAATAGAAATAATGATACCTGTGCTCACGGGACACTTTTGAAGATGAAAATAGATCATATAAAACTTTGAAAAAAAGTAATACTACAGAAAATACCTGACATCATTATCATCTAAGACCATACTTAGCAATTCCAACCCAATAGGTTGAAAACAAGCTTTGTTTTGGGATGGAGTAATTAATTATTCAACGAATATTATCAGCCTATAATATACTAGAATGTGTAGTAGGCACTAAAGATACTGAAAAAATTATACTAGCACCAGTTTTGTGGCCTTGGGTAAATCATATATACTCATTTAAACTTTTTTTCTTATTTGTAAAATGAAAATAATAATTCCTATCTTACAATGCATTTGTTAGATAATTAAATGCTATAATTCATATGAAATGATAAGTGTTTTAAAAATATTGTTAATTCGTTATGCCCATTGGTGTTATCTTCTTAAGATATAAAATTGACTATGTGATTTCCCCTTCTCAAAAACCATCAGTGTCTCTCCATTGTTTAAAATATAGTTTAAAAACCTTAGTAGGCATTTAATATTCCTTGCTATTTACAACAACGAAATTTTTAGTGCAACCTTCTACCAGAAAATTCTCAATTAAAATCCTATCTTTGTAAAAGTATTCCTGAGCCCCCTGACTTTTTCTTTTTTCATATACCTTTAGATTTATTATCTATGCCATTTATTTAACAATTAAAATTTGTTGGGATAATTTGTGCTAGGATTCTAAATTAAATTAATTTATTTATACATTTATTCAGTAAATTTTGTGAGTTCATTTAGATACACAGTGTTGTGATACATGTTGTAATAGATATTGAGTTAAATTCTGTATTTTGAAGCATTTGTAGATGCACAAATATGCTACAAAATTATTGTCTATTAGTTAAGCTTCAACTAAGAGGTAGTGATGCAACTTTGTTCCTGTCCAATTCAGAATTATCAATAACATGAATAAGTACAATAGGTAGACTTGGTACATTTTTATTGGTAGAATTAGACAATGCATTGAATTTGAAGATCAAAGTATAAAATTAAGTTGAAATTATGGACTCAAAATATTCAGATGAAATTTCCATTTTTAAATTTTTGAGGAAACTCCATACTGGTTTCCACAGTGGCTGTACCAGTCTTCATTCCCACTATTAGTGCATGAGGGTTCCCTTTTCTCCACATCATCTCAAGCACTTGTTGTTTGTTGATTTGTTGATAATAGTCACTTCTAAGAATATATCACGTGAAAACAGAAACACCAATCAGAAATGATATATGCACCCCTATGTTCATAGAAGCACAATTTGCAATAGCTAAGATTTGAAAACAGCCTAAGTTCCCATCAGCAGATGAGGGATTAGAAAACTGTGGTACATCTATACAATGGAATACTATGCTACAGTAATAAAGAAGGAATTCTTACTATTTGTAAGAGCATGGATGTACCTGGAGAATATTATGCTAAAAAAAACTAATAAATACCATAGGCTCTCACTCATTTGTGGAATATAATGAACAACATAAACTGATGAACAAAAATAGATCCAGAGACAGAGAAACATTGAACACTGTCAGCCTTCAGTGAGAAGACAGAAGGGTTGGGGGTGGGTGGGTAAGAGATCAACCAAATTACTTGTATGAATACATATAAGCATAATCAATGGACAAAGACACTAAGTAGTGAGAGCATGTGCCAGGGGGTCAAGTGAGGCTAGGGCGAGGTCAATAGGGGGAAAGGAGACATATGTTCTACTATTTGTAATACTTTAAACAATAGAAAATATTCAGATGAAATTCAACAAATATTATATAAAAATGTATAATTCTGCTTGGCTGGCATGTCTCAGTGGTTGAGTCTCTACCTATGAACCAGGAGGTCATGGGTCAATTCCCATTTCAGGTACATGCCAGGGTTAAGGGCTCAGTCCCCAGTGGTGGGTGTGCGGGAGGCAGCTGATCAATGATTATCTCTCATCATTGATGTTTCTATCTCTCCCTCTCCTTTCCTCTCTGAAAAAAATAAATAAAATGGATAATTCACTTAAATATTCAATTGTGTACATAAAGTATGAGGCATACCTACTCTAACAGTAAACTGTTTAAAATAACCTGGCAAGTTTATTGACTGCAAAAATTTTGTATCTGGTGTTCAACCTGAAATGGCAGAAGCCCAGGCAGATATAGGGCTTATTTCAAGCTCAGTATGAAACAAATATTATCTGAGCTGCTGAAAGGCAGAGACCATATCTTTCTATTTACTTTGTGCTTAAAACAAGGCTGTCATATAGTAAGTGCTCAGTGGATATTATTTGAATTGATAATGATAAATGATACGTAAATTATGCCATTTATTGAGTGCTAAGCTACTGTTTATTAACGGCTAGGCATTATGAAAGATATTGTACATATATTAATTCTAATTAATCTTCATAGCCATGTAGTAGAATAGATGCTATCATAATCCCCATTTTACATAAGATAAATGTAGGCACAAGGAAATTAAATAACTTGTTCAAGGTCATATAACTAATTGGTGGTGGTTGAGTTTTATTCCCAAGTTTGTCTTACTCTAAAGCCTATAATCTCTGCTGTTTGAAAATGCTTATTTTCTCCACAGTTTATCTTTGTGATGAAGAAATAAACAATTAATTCAGGAAAATGCATTTTATAACTAGAAGGAGGGATTTCTGATAAGCAATCTAGTAAACTGGTAGAGGTTTTCAAATCTATCCATTGAGTAAGTAAGGCATTCTAAACAATGTGTTTTCTATCTCTACTGCATTAAACATGTCCAACTTTTGTATCTGTATGAAAATGTGAAGAGCACAAAATATTATTTTTAAGAAACCAACCAGTTTATTATTTTGTAGTAAGATGTATCACTTTTACCATGCAGACTGAAACACTTATGTCAGCATGCACAGTACATTTTCTACCTAGAGGCAGTTACATGGACAGCCAGGTTATTATCAGGTTATTTGGCGAGTATGGAATCCAAAAAAGGAGAGGTTAATTTTAGGACCTATACCTCATCCATGAAACTGGAGCATCCCTTCCCACCACAGGGACAGTCCAGCCTCCAGTTTTTGACTCTTCCTTCTCCACTGTGCTCTGGCTGAGCACTGGCAGCATTTCCTGCAGCTTTACCATCAGCCAACTTAGTCTACCATAGCTCTGATCACTGGTTTTTACTGTTTCCTCCACTGTTACTGAAAGTTAAGGCTTTGAAAGGGGCACATCACTTGCTCCCATGTAGCAATTATAAGACACATTAATCCTATTAGGATGATCTCCCAAACCTACTCTATTCAAGTTTTACCAGATAATATGCTTTGTAAAGGTTCTTTCCATTTTCATTAGCACATACATAAGTGACTTATAAATTTACCTAATGTAAACTAATTCTTACTGAGGATTGAGGTTATTTTTCTTCTTTCACTTTCTTGTTCAATGATTTCCTACCACACAGGAATTATTGCAACTAATATTGCATCACTACTGCTACCAAGATAGACATACCAAGTGTTATGTACTTTTCAGATTAAATTGTCATTTTGTTCTCTAAAATATAAAAAAAAATCAGATGATGCAGTTTTCACTTTAGTACTTAACACTGTTTAAGGGTCAAGTCATCAAAACAAATCTTTGAACAATAGAAAAGTTTATGCTTTCAAATTAAAAAACAATTATTGCAAATATTCTGTAATAATGATAAAATTACAGAAAACAAAATATTCAGACTGACTTCACAGCATTCATACCACACCATAATTTTGCCTGACACAACACAGTTAATTTTATCTCCCAAAGTAGCTACACCCATGTTGGCTAAAAACTTCAGTCTTAGACCACACGAATGAGGAAGAACTATATAGTGCATGCTTAACAAACATATACATTAATCATTCTCAACTGCCCCTCACCAGGGCTGAGTTATAGCAGGGATGAAATGTGGACATGTGCACTCAGAGTTATCCAATTATAAAAATTCACACATGTAACCTTTACTATGTCTTGGGCAATAGCTTTTATCTATGGGAACACACCTCTGAAAATCACAACAAAAATCAATAGGAAATTATTTAATAGAAAATATACAAATTTCTCAGCACGAGGACTTCCGCAGAATAGGGAGGAGGGAATGACAAATAAAAATATGTTTTATTTAAAAAGAACACTCCCCTTACCTTGCCCTTGCTACTCAAGACTGACAAACAAGTCTGTACAAAACTACAAACACAGAAAAGGACCAGAGAGGATGTTCCGATACAATGTCTTCCGACATATTCTAGGCTGCTGTCCTTACCAATACCTCCCCCCCCGGAACAGAGCTCAGAGCGCCTAGGTCCACTGGGGAAAGTAAGTAGTCTTGGATCATCATCCCTGCTTTGTTAGGATCACCCCAAGTCACTCCCTGTCAATCTTAATTGAATTAACCTGGACAGAGATAGAGCCTCCCCTGTAACTGCCCCGCTTCTTCTTGGTCTTCTCATGCTGGAAGGATTTGCCTTTGGTGAACTTCAGGACCTAATTGGCTCATTCCCCCCACTCTCCAGCTGCACCTCACTTGACATCAAAGGAGTTGCCTGCTACTCCAGCATCCACCTCAATTTCCTCCTCCCTGATCCTTCGGAATGGGGATGATGCCCTTTTTTCTTCCTGGCTTAGAAACTGCTACTGCTGCTTTTGTCTTTCCTTCCTCCTCCTTGTTGCTGTTCCTATCTGCTTTTCCATTGTGGGCAGTCCGTGTAGTGGTGCCATTGGTTTTGAAGGCTTGTGGTTTAGGAGTACCCTTGCCCTTGGGCTTCCCCTCCTCCTCCCCCCCCCTCCTCCTCCTCCCCCTCCTCTTCTTCACTAGAGTCATCTGAAGAACTGCTGCTGCTCTTGGTCCTTACTATCTTTGTGGAAGCTGGCTTGGAAGGGGCTACAGCTCCTGCTGTCTTCTATGGCTTCTTTTTAGCTGGGGCTTTAGATGCCTTCTCTTCCTCCTCTTCCTCACTGCTAGAGCTGTCTGACTCAGAGCTGCTATCCCCACCACCCTGAGGGGCCTGTTTGGCAGGCAAAGATAGCGCTGCTTTGGCCATCACCTTGGCCTTAGGGGGGGGTCACTGTCTTCTTCACCTTCCCCACATCATTCTCCTGGCTAGAACTGTTCTCCTCACTGGAGCTACTATCAGCCTTTCTGGTCAGAGGCTTCTGGCCATTCACTGCCTGTAGACTGCTTGAGAGCCGTGGCTGTCTTAGCTGCAGGCTGCTTGGCAGTGGTAGCTGGCCTACTTGAGGGATTTTTGGTGTCACTGGCTGACTTGGCAGGAGCTTCTTCCTCAGAACTGTGAGAGTCTGAGCTGTCCGAAGAGCTCTCTGCTGCCTTCTTTGCTGGAGCTAGTTTAGTGGCTGCTTTAGATATGACTGGCTTATCTTGTGGCTTCTTTTCTTCAGAGCTAGAATCAGATTTATCGCTGCTATCATCACTGTGCTCTTCAGGCTGTTTCTTCTCTGCAGATTTATTGGGATCCTGGGTTCCCAGGGACTTTTTGGGTGAGGGAGCAGAAGGTGGGGGCACTGAACTGAACTATATGATTTTTTCTTCATGGGCTTTTTCTGCTCCTCTTCCTCCTCCTCACTCGAGGAGTCTTCACTGCTGGAACTCTTGGGTAGGAGTGGCAGCTGATTTTACTGGAGCCTTGGCTGCTACTTGCTTTTAGGCAGTCTTCTTAGAGATGGCTGCTGCCTTCTCCTCTGAGTCATTGCTGCTGCTACTGCTTGCTGCTTTGCTGTTAGCTACTTAGGTGCTGCTAAAGTGGGTGTGCCTGGTTTGACATGAGCTTTAGCTGCCACAGGTGTTGCCTTTGGCTTCTGGTTCTTTGGTGCCTCAATCTCTGAGCTTGAGTCAGAATCAGAATTAGAGCTCTTGGCCTTCTTAGGAGGAGTTTTGACCACCTTGATTGGGGGCTTATCTCCCTCCTGGACAGGCTTTTTCTTTTTGTCCTCCTCTTCTTCCTTATCACTTGATTCTTCACTGATGCTCTACTCTGATGCATTGGTTGGAGCCCATCCAGGATGCTGAGATAGACTGGCATGTTTGGCAGGTATAGCAACTTTCTTACTGGAGGCCCTTGGGCATTCTCCTCCTCACTGCTGTCTTCACTCCTATCACTGGATGAAGTCTTCTTTTTAGCCTTCTTAGTCACTGGTCCATTTGCTTGTAATTTCCACTTTGGATCCTTGGTGGACCTATTGAGCCAAAAGTTATAGATATCCAGGAGGGAAGAAGAATTGGCATCCTGCTGGGTAGCACCTGTTGCCTTGGTGAACTTATTGGCCACTTCGGAGAGTTGGTTATCACACAGAAAGCCGAGCATGAGGGGATACAGTTTGCTGAGAACCACGCGAGATAAGCAGGTGTCTGCCGTCTTCCGGGCAATACAAGCACAAAATATTATAATGTAGTTTGTGAAAAGACTGAAAGAAGAACTAAAATAAAATGAAAATAGGACAATAGTGAAAGGAAAGATCAAGGAGGTATTAAATATTAATATTTTTTTGCAAGAAATGAGGCTTGAATTTGACAGTTATAAGTGAAGGAAAGGTACAATGAGTATAATGTGAACAAATGCACATAGGCAGGACTTAAAGAAGGGCTTCTATTTGATCAGAGTTTTGGATGTTCTAGCGAAGTACAAATAGGTTTATTTATTAAACAATACTTTGTCTCCAATGGCCTCCAGTAGTCCTAGATGGAAATATATGGCAGATATTTGAGCCATTATTCTGTTTCCACTATTTTTATGCTGAGTTTTTAAAAAAGTTTTAGCTTATCATCAGACACTAAACTTTCTCTTAGACAAAGAATTGTGTTGGAGAATACCAACACCTCATAAGAAAAAATAATTGTGTGTGTGTGTGTGTGTGTGTGTGTGTGTGTGTGTGTGTGTATTACATGAGAGAAGCAGATAAATTTTTATTTTTGCTCCAATTGGAGAGGAAGAGAGATTAGAAAAAGAGAAAGAGGAAATAGTTGGGGGGAAAGAAAATCAGAAAAGTTAGAAAAGCATCAATGAAACTTTATTAGTGGTGGAATACAGGAGTGGATACTATAATTGAGGAAGTAGAATCCTAGGAATCTGTGGAAGCCAAGAGATTGAAAGCCACGTAGGAATTGCAAGAGTATGGTTGTTGGTCACAGAATAGAGGAACTCTTGACAATATTACATAGATCTCAATAATTGGGAAAATATCAACTGAAATGTGGTCTAAATTTTTGTCATTTTAGATTGAGCACTCAGTACCAAAATGTGTACACTCAACTTCTTTGTCTTTATGTAGATACTAGAGGCCCGGTACATAAAATTTGTGCACGGGGGAGGGGGGTGTCCTTCAGCCCAGCCTGCTCCCTCTCAAATCCGGGACCCCTTGAGGAATGTCTGACTGCCCATTTAGGCCCAGTTCAGGTAGGATCAGGCCTAAACGGGTAATCAGACATATCTCTCACAATCCAAGACTGCTGGCTCCCAACTGCTCACCTGCTTGCCTTCATGAATGCCCCTAACAGCTTCTGCCTGCCAACCTGATTACCCCCTAACCACTCCCCTCCCAGCCTGATTGATGCCTAAGTGCTCCCCTGCCAGCCTGTTTGCCCCTAACTGCCCTCCCCTGTGGACCTGGTCACCCCTAACTGCCCTCCTCTGAAGGCCTGGTCTCCCCTAACTGCACTTACCAGCTGGCCTGATCACCCACAACTGCACTTCCCTGCTGGCCTGATCACCCACAACTGCCCTCCCTTGCAGGCCTCATTCCTGCCAACTGCCCTCCCCTGCTGGCCATCTTGTGGTGGCCATCTTGTGTCCACATGGGGGCAAGATCTTTTGACCACATGGGGGCAGTCATCTTGTGTATTGGAGTGATGGTCAATCTGCATATTACTTTTTTATTAAATAGGATAGAGGCTTAGTGCATGGGTGGGAGCCAGCTGGTTTGCCCTGAAGGGTGTCCTGGAATAGGGTGGGTGTTCCCTTGAGGCATGGGGTGGCCTGGGCAAGGGGCCTGTGGTGGTTTTCAGGTGGGCCAAACAGAGGCCCTGGTGTCTGGGATTTATTTATCTTCTACAATTGAAACTTTGTAGTCTGGAGTGGAGCCAAGCCTTCTGCTAGCATAGCCATTGAAACTTTGTTGCCTTAAGTGAAGGCTTGCTGGTCAGGGTGTGCAGAAAGCTTGGCTTCCTCCATCGCCAGGGGCAACCCAAGCCTCCCTCCTGCTCTCTCTGTGACCATAGCCATTTTGGTTGGGTTAATTTACATACTCATTCTGATTGGCTGATGGGCGTGGCTTGTGGCTATAGCAGATGTACAGTCAATTTGCATATTACTCTTTTATTAGATAGGGTGTGGAAATTGTTGTGTTTTTAGAATTGGACTTTTGAGGATACATTTCCAATTCACTACAACTTGCCAAATAACACTTATTACGTGATGTCTATTTCATACTAATCCTGCAAAAGTAAGATTTTGTGTTTCAGGGGACAGTGAATTATTACAATATTTATAAATAACCTTATATGTAAAAATGCTGACTATAGTCTATTGAATTATTTCATTTCATATTCCCCCCCCTGGTAACAAAATGCTATTTATTAAGAGAAATTATATTGAGATAAAGAGAGCATTTATTTTTCTTCAAACAAATTAAAAAGAAAGCTTATCTTCATTTAAATTGCATTTAATATATTTCCCTGACTGGGTTTACTCATTTGGTTGGATTGGCATCCCATACACCAAAAGGTTATGGGTTTGATCCTCAGTTGGGGTATTTAGGGGAGGCAACTGATCAATGTTTGTCTCTCACATTGATGTTTCTCTCTCTTTCTCTCTTCCGCTTTCTCTAAATTCAATAAAAACATATCCTCAGGTGAGGATTTAAATTTTTTTAAATGTCTTTAATGTATTTGCCATTGATATCTTGATTTAAATCTCTTAGTGTCTTAGTAACATACATTATAATTCCACTTGTAGGATTAGATAGTGACATTTACTAGGATTAGCAAGTTTATACAAGTAATGTTATGGTCATTTTAATCATAACTGTATAAAATGAATTTAAATAATAACCTATATTCAGCTATAATACTGAGTGGGGATTGAAGTAAATCTCTCATATTAATTAGTTTTCACATTGAATTTTCTCTTGACCCTTAAGCAATTACTGGATGTTCTGCAGGAGATAAATAACATAAACTATGTGAGATGTAGCCATGGCAATATGACATTTGAGATACAAATCACAGAATGAAGTTATTACTAGAATCATAATTGGAGATATCTTCCACATTCCTCCTAGTCATCTTCCCTCATCCACATCTGCACACTGTTAACAAGATATTTTTTCTTCTACTTATTGAAAAGTAGCATAAGAGATACTCTTTCTTAGAAGTTTTCAAAACAGGAATGACAAACTTGACAAAAAAGGATCTAGAATTATTTGACAATAAAGACAAAATATTATATTTTTTAAATTTTCTAACTTGAAATATGCTATTACAAAATTCGTTATTCCTGTTGCTGACTTTCTAGAGCAGTGCTTTTCAACCCTATTGTGTAAATAAATCATTTGAAGATCTTGTTGAAATGCAGATTCTGATTCAGTAGATCAGAAATAGGGCTTGAGATTCTGCATTTCTAACAAGTTCCCAGGAGATACTGACCTTCTGGTCTATGAATCACACCTTGAGTAGCTTAGGATATAAATATATATGTACTTCCTAAGTCCCAGGCTCTCTGCAGGTTGATAACACAAAGATTTAACACTTATTACCTACTATTGTGTATTGTATAGCTTAGAACTAAATGTGTGTGTGTGTGTGTGTGTGTGTGTGTTAGATTAGGGAATATTGATACCCTTAAATTGGATACTACTTATAATATGGCAAGTCTATTGCTTGCTATATAAAAATCAATTCTGAAATAATGTGGGATATCTGGATTGACAGCTGAGGGAGTTTTCAAGATAGAGGTCCCACACTGTCTCAGATTCTGCAATATTTGTCCTGTTCTTTTTTTCTGGCTAGCCTCCCTACCCTTTGGAGCAGTAAAACTGTCATTATTCTTCATTTTCTTACTCCAGCCTCATAATCAGCACTATAATCCTGAATTTGAGTTGCTGTGGCAATTATACTATATAATAAAAGGCTAATATTCAAATCGTCCCTACTGGCAGGAGTTTGACCAACAGGAAGTTAGACGTGCACTGACCAGGCATAGAACATGGTGGGCTTTGAAGATGCAGCACTGGCAGTGGGTGGCAGTGGAGGTGCTGCTGGCCCTGAATGGCCCCAACAAAAACAGGACCATGGCAGGATGGTGGAGCAGGTTAGTGGGCTGCACTAAGCCAAGACGGGTGGGAAGGGAGGCCCTGGTCTGTGGTGGCAGCAGTCAAACAGGGGAAGGGAGGTTCCAGCCAGCAGCTGGTAGCCGCTAGGGACCCTACCCCTGCACAAATTTCATGCACTGGGCCTCTAGTAATTAATATTATACCATTTAATCTCTTGTGCAACATACAAGTAAATAGTATTCACTTTACATTTTACTTTTTATTCATTTTTAAAATTAAACCCTTTTTGAAGTTAAATGTTTATTTATGATCAGAATGCCATAAAATATTTGTTCTTTATGCTTCAAAAAATGATTGTAAGCATGTATTTGACTTCTATTCTTTACACTTTCCAGCCTTAAGTTTCTTGGTTCTCAAGTTTCTGTCTGTGGGGAGCTTCCATGACATCAATGAGTTTTTGTCAAGGAATGACCTGTAAAACAATAGGCAGTCTCTGAAACTGAAAATAAACCATGACTTGTTATTACTAAGTCAAATCTTTAATTTTAAGGCATCTCATTGCACCATCACACTTATTTTGTGAAACTTGAATGATAAGACTTTTATTTTTATCACAGAGAAGTTCTCCCTTAAATTAAATATTTTTATTGTAATAAAATTATAGGTTCTCATGCAGTTTTAAGATTTAACAAAGAGACCTTGTCTACCCTTTAACCAAATTCTTCATGGTGAAATATTTAAAAAGTTAGAGTATAATATCATAATCAGGAACCTGCATTAATGTAGTCATGATATAGAACATTTCCATCACCTCAAGAGTCCCTTATATTGTCCTGATATAGCCACCCTCCCTTCCCACCCTTACTTTCACCACTGACAATTACTAACTGGTTTTCTACTTCTATGACCATATCATTTCAATAATATGTAAATTGAATCATACTAGCATACAAGCTTTTGAGATTAGTATTTTTTTTTCACTCATTGTGCTTCACTTGAGATCCATCCAAGTTCTGTGTATTATTCCAAAATAATTGGTTACTACTTCAATTTCATCTGTTGTTACCAGCCTATTCAGGTTTACTGGTATCTCTAATATTTAGCTGTTATAAATAAAGCTTATATAAAAATTCAGGTACAACTGAACATAAGTTTTTATTTCTTTAGAATAATATTCAGGAGTATAACTGCTGAGTTGTATATTAGTTGCATGTTTACTTTTTTAAGAAACTGCTTCATAGTGCCTGTCCCATTTCGCAGTACTATGAACAATGTGAAATTGTTTCTCCACTCCTCTACAGCATTTCATATTGTCACTTTACTTATTTTAGCCATCCTGATATTGACTATATTTTCATGTGTTCATTTGACATCTGTATATCTTTTTTCAGTGGAATATCTTTGTCCATTTCTAGTTGTTGCAATTTTAGTTTTAAATTATGAGAGATACTAGTTCATTGTTGGGTATGTGGTTTATAAATATTTTCTTCCACTATGTAAATGTCCCCTTCATGCTTTTATCAGGGTCTTTTACAAAGGAAATCACTTTAATTTTAATGAAGTACAATTTATTAATTTTTTTAGTGATAATGTTTTGATGAAAAGTCTAGAAACTATTTGCCTTGACCAAAGATTTTTTTCTCCTTTGCTACTTTAAAAAATTGTATTGTATATTAAATTACATAATTCATTTCTAGTTAAATGTTGTATAAGTTGTGAGATTTAATTGTTTTGTATATGAATGTATTAAGACTCCAGGAGAATTTATTGAAAAGGCTATTTTCCCTCCATTAAACTGCTTTTACACTTTTGTTAAAAATAAATGGAATATTTGTGTTGGTCTGTTTCTGGGTTCTCTCTTCTGTTCCATTGAGCTCTGTGCCAGTGTCAGCCTGTCATGATTGCTGTAGCTACTGGTATATAGTATGCCTTAATATCGGGTAAAGGGATTCCTCCAACATAATTCTACTTTTTTGAGGTTATTGTACTTATTCTAGGGCCTTAGTTTTCCCATACAAATTATATAGTAAACTTATCTGTGTCTATAAAAGTCTAATTGGGATTTTGATAGGAAGTGTCTTAAACCTATACATTAATTTGTAGAGAATTGATACTTAACTATTATATGACATCCAATATGTGAACACTGTGTCTATTAATTTTTAATGTTATTTGATTTATTTCTTCAGCATTTTCTACAGTTTTCAGCATGCAATTCATAGGTATATTTTTTATTTACACTTAAGTAGTATTTATTTTTTGAGCAATTATGATCATATTGCATTTTTGTCAGTGATCATTGTTTGTATATAGAAATAGATTTGATATTTTAATATTTACGATATATCCTATAACCATGCTGAACACACCTATTAATTCTATAAGCTATTTGTTTTTATAGATACTTGTATTTTCTATCATGTCATCTACAAATGGGGAAAGTTTTCTTTCTTTCTCACTTGTATGGATTTATATCCTTTTTCTGCTTTTATTGGATTTGAAAATTTCTGCCACTATAGAGATATGGAATAGAGTAGATATCATTGCCTAATTCCCAATATTAATGGCAAAACATTTATCTTTTTATTGAATTTATTAAGGAGACATTGGTTAATAAAATTCTATAGGTTTCAAGTGTACAATTTTATAATACATCGTCTGCATATTGTATTGTGTGTTTGCCACCTCAAGTCAAGTCTCCTTCTATCACCATATATTTCCCCTTTATCCTCTTCTACCTCCCCCACCCCCTTTTCCATCTGATAATCACAATATGCTTGTAGGTATCTATGAGTTTTTATTTTGTTTTTTGCTTAATCCCTTCAACTTTTTCACTCAGCCCCCAAATGCTCCTTCTCTCTGACATCTGTTAGTCTGTTCTATGAGTATGTTTTTATTTTGTTTTTCAGTTTATTTTGTTCATTAGATTCCACATATAAGTGAAATCATATAGTACTTGTTTTTCTCTGACTAGCTAATTTTACTTAGCATAATACTCTCCAGGTACATACATGATGTCCCAAAAGATAAGATTTCATTCTTTTTTACAGATAAGTAGTATTCCATTGTGTAAATGTACCATAGCGTTTTTATCCACTCATCTACTAATAGGCACTTGGGCTGCTTCCAAAATCTTGGCTACTGTAAATAATGCTGTAATGAACATAGGAATGTGTACCTTCTTTTGAATTAGTGTTTTGGGTTTCTTCAGATATGTTTCCAGAAGTGGAACTTGTAGGTAATAAGCCAGTTCTATTTTTAATTTTCCTAGGAAACTCTATACCATTTTCCATAGTGACTGAACCTACTTCATTCCCACCAACAGTTCAAGAGGGTATGACTGAAGGTAGTTTTTAGAAAAAAGTAATAAATCAATTTGTTATTCATATATCTAAATTCAAAGGGTTCATTAAAACATTTATTTATATTTTCCAGATAATTATTTAATAATTAATACATTAATTAAATTATATTTACCATAATAAGAACCTTATGTTTTATCAACATAAAGCTAGTTCTTTGTTCCATTTAATGCCTTGTGTCTTGAATTTTACTTTATTTGGTATTTTTGCAGCCCTGCTTTTTTTGTTTGTTTGTTTACATTCACTTTGCCTATTTTATCTTTTTAAAAAGTTTTCTTTCACAAATTGTGTTGTTTTTTTTTAACTCAAAGAACACATACACATATCCATCTACTATCTTGTCTCAATATTGGAGTCTAACTTTCATTCACATTTGTTTTAATAGCTGATATTATAGATTTCTTTTTAAAATATATTTTATTAGTTTTTTACAGAGAGAAAGGGAAAGGAATAGAGAGTTAGAAATATCAATGAGAAAGAAACATTGATCATCTTCCTCCTACATACTCCCTATTGGATATGTGCCTGCAACCAAGGTACATGCCCTTGACCAGAATCAAATCTGGGACCCTTGAGTCTTCAGACCAATGCTTTATCCACTGAGCCAAACTGATTAGGGCAATATGATTGATCTCTACCAATTTGTTTTATATTATTTATTTTAAAAAAGTATATATAAATATATATATGCTTTTTCCTGGCATTGTTTCCAATGGTTTCCTGATTTTCAGTAGATAGGCTTCATTTTATGCTTTCAGTAATTTAAAGGATCATGTTTTGTCTTTTCATAATGGCAACTTTTATGTTGTTCAAAAGCATTCTTTAACTTACAATTCTCCAAATTATTGAGTAAGAAATAAAAGAGTAATGAGAATGCCCTATTTTTGAGAGAGAATATTTAGAAGACTTTTCATTCAGTTTCTCTTTTCAACCACTTAATTGTTATTTCTATCATCAATATTTCTATTTAAACATTTACTATTCCATGTATGTATCATACCTATATCTAAATATTTATTTTAAAGAATATTTTAAAAATTACAGTTCATATGATTATATTTATATATATATTATTTAGGGTTGACTTTATTTCAATTGATTTCAGCGCTCACCCTTCTTCATTTTTATCCTGCCTACACTATTCTTCGACTCTTTATTTTGCTAATCTCTTTGTCAGTGGCAATATAGATTCAAACATTTCTTATATTTTTGAATTGCCAACATATCTGCCAAAATTCTATTTTTAAATTTATCTTTATTGCTGAAAGTATTACAGATGTCCCCTTAGTATTTTTTCCCATTGTCCCCCTCCACCCTGAACCTGCCACTCCTAAGCCTTCACCACACTATTATCTGTTTATATGGGCTATGCATATATGCATATAAATTTATTTCTCACCATTACCTTCACACTTGCCCTTCCTATGAAATTAATATGTGTGTGTGTGTGTGTGTGTATCTGTATATATATTACTATAATGTTTTAGACATCTTGATATCTAAGATTATATTTGGTTTGTCATTGTACATGAAAAATTATTAAATTAGGTATACAATTTTGGGATTATAAAAATTTTCAATTATAGCTCTATTGGTATTCCTTTATTTTATTATGAAATTAAATGTTAGAAAAGTTTGAAGACAGCCTGATTTTTTATTCCGATAGAATTAAAATGTTTTATTACTCTAAACACTTGATAATGTTGCTTTCTTTGTAAGTGTAGTTCAAAAATTAATATCCCCTTTGTTTTTTAAAAATATATTTTTGTTGATTTCAGAAAGGTTATTTATTTAAACTTTCTCCAAATCAGAGATTGAGAGACTGTGGTGATATTTAATTATAATGTCCATCTCCTGAGGCTTTTTTTTGTTTATTGTAAATTCCCCTTACTTTATTTGGGTATGAAAACAGAATTTCTTCTAAGAAATCAAGAGAGGCAGGATTTTTCAAGAAAGAACCTTGATCCAATCACTAATTTCAGAAATTCACATGTCATAGGAAAGTGGCACAATGACTTTGACCCAACTTTATTATGAACATTAATCATAATGTACCTTGTATTCTACCAAAATAATAAAATAATGGTCAAGATAATGTTTCTTAGGTAAAGACAGACAAATATTCCAGGTATTATCTTGACCATTATTTTTATGTTCTATGAATAACATGTATTCTATTAAAATACATTTTATTATTTATTAAAACCCTATATGGATTTAATGATTATTAAAATAATGTTATTTAATAAATATTATTAAAGGCCTATTATTTATATATTAAAATCTGTATATTAAAGCCCTATATAAAATTGTTTAGTCAAAAGGGATACAAATTTTTAAATTTGCCAAAATTGAATATCCTTTTTATACACTTTTCCATACTCTAGAGTTTTGTAATTCTTTTAAATCCCTATCATTCTGATAGTCATAAGTGATTTTAGTTTTAATTATGACTGATGTCACATACTTTTTATTTTATTGTATTATTATTATTATTATTATTATTATTATTATTTTACATTTTAACTTAGGCTAAAAGAATGAGGAAAAGTTCATTAGGCTGAGCAGGCAGGGTGAATCCTCAGGCAAAGATCTTCAGGTGTAGAAAGCAGCATGTGCAAAGATTATAGAAGTTTGAAAGTGGGTCTGTTCAAGAAATGCTGGAATAGGCTTCATAGAAAGATTGCTGGGATATCAGGATGGAAAGGCAAAAAAGGGTCAGGTGTTTACATATAATTTAATCTCCCTTTTAACCTTGAACCCATTGATGAGATATCTTTCTAATTCCAGTAAACTGATTATAATGGTTCTCATTGTTTAATTGATAAAAAATTAATAGCTAGTACTCTCTGAGTCAATTTTTATCTTTAGCACTTATAACCCCCATTGTAATTTCACATGGAAAATAATTTTAAAGCACTTACCATGTTACTGATTAGCTTACTATTGTATAATTTGATTTAAGTCCAGAGTAGTACCAGAATATGATATATAATGAGTCTGTTCTTTTAACTTTATCCAAGCAAGGACAATTTACATTAAAATTGTTTTTCTTAAGAAAAAGCAGTTATTTCTTTTATTACACTAGGATGCTAAAATACCTGTCAGTACATTTTCAGCTGCATGGCCTGCTTTACTTTTTCCTAAAAAATAATTAAGGTAAGGAATGACATGTATGAAAACCTTAAAAACCATGACATATGTTTTGTTTTTGTTAATTGACCCCAAGTTTCTTCTTAAGCACTAAGAAATTATATAGGATAGGGTATTTTATTTATAAATAAAATGCCACTTGTTGTGCTTGGAATAAAAGTACAGGTGAGAAAAAAAAAAGTACAAGTAAGACATATTGGAGATTTCTAGTCTGAACTCTGAGTCTTTGTTTTCTCATTCAGTTTTTAGACTCTCCACAAAAACATTTATTTAAAGAAAAAGTATCTTCAACAAAGGAATGACAGGCACTTAGCTAATCTCTATAAATTGATGTCATATATTTTTTCATATGCTTAATATGTTCATTCACCATTTGTGTTTTATAAATTGCAATGTTTGCTAAAATAATCCTATCTAATAAATGAACAATATGCAAAATGACCACCACTCCAATACAAGATGGCTGTCCCCATGTGGACACAAGATGGCCACCACAAGATGGTTGACAGGGAAGGGCAGTTGTGGGCAGTTGGGGGTGACCAAACTGGCAGAAGAGGGTAGTTGGGGGAAACCAGGCCAGCAGGGGAGGACAGCTAGGGGAGACCAGGGCAGTAAGGGAGGGCAGTTGGGGGGTACCCAGACCAACAAAGGTGGGTAGTTGGTGGGGGGACTAGGCCTGCAGAGGAGGGCAGTTGAGGGTGACAAAGCATGCAAGGAAGGGCATTTGGGAGAGACCAGGCCTGTAGGGGAAGGCAGTTGGGATGACCAGACAAGCAGAGCAGGGCAGTTGGGAGAGACCACGCCAGCAGGGGAGGGCTGTTGGGAGTACCAGGTCTGCAGAGAAGGGCAGTTGGGGGCAATCAGATCAACAGAGGAGGGCAGTTGGAGGGGATCAGGCCTGCAGGGGAGGACAGTTGGAATGGACCCGGCCTGCAGGGGAAAGCAGTTGGGGGAGATCAGGCCTGCAGGGAAGGGCAGTTGGGGGAGACCAGGCCAGCAGGAGAGGACAGTTGAGAGGGATCAGGCCTGCAGGGGAGGACAGTTGGGGGCAACCGGGCCTTCAGGGTAAGATAGTTTGGGGCAACCAGGCCAGCAGAGGAGGACAATTAGGGGTGACTATGCTGGCAGGGGAGGGCAGTTAGGGTTAACCAGGCTGGCAGTGGAGGGCAGTTAGGGGCAATCAGGCTGGCATGGGAGCAGTTAGACATTGATCAGGCTGCTAGGGGAATGTTTAGGGGGTGATCTGGCTGGCAAGCAGAAGTGTTTATGGACAATCAGGCAGGCAGGCTGGACAGCGGTTGGGAGCCAGCAGTCCTGAATTGTGAGAGAGATGCTCGACTGCT
This sequence comes from Lasiurus borealis, assembly GCA_004026805.1. Lineage (NCBI taxonomy): Eukaryota > Metazoa > Chordata > Mammalia > Chiroptera > Vespertilionidae > Lasiurus > Lasiurus borealis. The sequence continues at coordinate 35,797 of PVJN01009011.1, forward strand.
CATTTAGGACAGTTGGATCTCCTTCAAGGAGTACCAGATTGGAGAGGGTGCAGGCTGGTCTGAGGAACACACCCACACCCATCCCCTGTGCACGAATTTCATGCACCAGGCCTCTAGTGACATTTATATTTTCTTACTGATAAGTTCTTGTTATATGACATATACATTGCAGGTTTTTCTAACTCGTTAGCCATATTTTGTGTATATGTGGTGTGTATATTATTTCATTGTTGTAATTTTACCCACCTATTTTAACATTCCCATTGCCTAATATTTAAAGTATTACCATTTAATTTTTGATTTTAGTATTTTTCATATTCAGAATTGAGTCAAATCAAATCTATAAAAATGGTAACCTAAAACTTGACTAGTACTTTTATGATTTGTCTTATATTTAAAACTTCAAACCACTTATAGTTGTTTTAATTATTATAATAGAAGCAAATTTTTTGTTTTTCTTTGTTACTAGATAACTCCTTTCTCCCCCTTAATACCATTTCTTAATTTTTTTTGTTAATTTGAAATACCACATTTAACATGTATAAAGTACCATATATCATTTGTTTTATTTAAAGACCTTGTTCTGTTCTAGTGATTTGTCTGTTCTCAACACTATATATTTTTTTCTAAATAAATCCACTTGGTAATACATTTTGATATATGGCAGGATAAATCATTTTCTACTCTCCTTATCAGCTGTCCTTTTTTTAAAAAAAAAATAGAATAGGTATATTCATTCAAGTACAGCAATAAATAGGAGTATTTTCCTAGTAGATGCTATAAATTATCTTATGTAATAAAAGGCTAATATGTAAATTGTCCCCTCAACTGGGAGTTCAACTGGGAATTCGACCAGGTTGTGGGGTCGGCCTGCCAAACACGCACAGTCCCTCGTTCCAGCTGTCCCTGCTTCAGATCGGAACCCCAACTCTAATCAGAGGTGGGGCTGGCCAACCAACTGCTTGCACCACTCCTCCCCAGCCAGCCCTGGCCCAATCATGCACTGGGCCTCTAGTCCTATACAATAAAAGCATAATGTGCAAATCAACTGAGTGGTGGGACAGCTGATCAGCAGGGGTTGGGGCCAGCAAGCAGCCAGTGCCAGGCCAGCCAAGACATGGGCCAGCAGGCAGAGGGAGGGGACAGCCATGGGAGGGGGACGGTGGTGACCAGTGGTGGCAGAGGAAAAATCAGGGGAGTGGGGCTGACTGCTTGCCAGCTGGCACAGTCCCCTGATCAATCCACCCAGTCACCTCCTGATGAGGGAGGCTACTGGTAGCAGCAGTGGCATGGCCATTGGGGGCAGGCTGGCTGGTGCTGTCCACAGATCGGCCCACCAGGGTTGTCTCCCTCAGAGAGAGGCCACCAGTGATGGTGTTGGGGCAATTCAGGACATAGCTGGCCACTCACTATCCTCAGATCAGTCTTATTGGGTTGCCTCCTGCAGAGGGAGGCCATTAGTGATGGCAGTGGGGTAATTTGGGGCTGGGCCACCTGCTCATCTTCACCTAATTGGCCCGTCTAGTCATGTCCTGCAAAGGGAGGCCAGACTGTGGACCTAAGCCATCAGTTGGACATACCCTGAGGGCTCCTGGACTGCAAGAAGGCACAAGCCAGGCTGAGGGACACGCCAGAGTACATTGATTTTGCACAGCAGGCCTCTAATATAATCTAAAAGAGTACCAACTTAAGATCCATTTTGTTAAATTTCAAGTTATATTCCATAGAAATTTTAATAGAAAAATATATGGATATGAAATTCACTACTTGAGAGCTTCCATCCAAGAATAAATATTGCCTCTCATTTTCCTAAGTTTATTTAATTTCCAAAATATAATTTTAGCATTTTTATTTAGAGGCTACATGGTTTGAGCTTTTTTATTTGTTTATTTTATTAACTTTTTGGTATTATTGTGGGTTATCATTTTGTTCTACAATATTTTTCCTTTAGTTACTGTCAGAATATAGGAAAGCTAATAACTTATAAATTTTTTTTCAAACAGCTTACTATATAGAACACTTGTTTTCTCTAATATACTTACATTTGAATCTATTGGATTTTTAGGATAGATAATCATTTCTTGTGAAAATAATTAAAATTCTGCTTCTTTATTTCTAAAGTATTTAAAACTTTTATTTTTATATTCTCTGAATGATGTTTTGGGAGAAATACTAGAAATATAAATACTAATAATTACAGTAGATAATGTTAAATTGCTCATTATTTTAATGGAGAGTTAAGTGAGGGAAGGGTCAATTAAATGACTGTACTCGATCTACATTAATCCTACCATTTCCAACTATTTGTTATGATTTTTTCCCCAAATGTTCTATCTTGAAAGGGATTTTCTGGAGCAAAATATTTTATTTGCTTTTAGTGTTAAGGGTCATATCATACATTTAAGTTCATGTTTCTAGTCTGATTAAAAACATATTATAAAAAAGATATGACATATATATCCTAGATGTGAAACTACTAAAAACAAAATTGACAGTGTAAGTATTGGCAAGGACCCAATGCTACTTAAAATCTTCTATATTGCTGGTAATAGTACAAAAAGATAGCACAGCCAGTCCTGAAGAAATATTGGCAGTTTGTTAAATATGCACTAAATATTTTATGATTCCATTTCCATGTCATTCTGGGAAAGACAAAACTCTAGGAATGAAGATTGTGCTAAGATTTGGGGTAAGGGTAAATTTTTATCACATAAGTATTGAACAAAGGAGTACTTTAGGATAAGGTCCTGTATTGAATTCTGATCATGCAGATGTTTATATGACTCTATGTAAGTGTCAAAACTTGCAGAAATTGAAAAACGTGAATTTTACTAGATGTGAATTCAAAACAAAATTTAAAAAAAAAATCATAGAACAGGATCTTCTTTTGAGCCAATACTTCTTTCTCCCTCTGGTAGTTTAACTGCTAGTAGCAAGATCAGCTTTGGTCTGAGAAAATCCCAAACCAAAAGGTTTCTGGTCAGTGCAGAGTCTCATGCAATCAAGCTACTTTTCATAGAAAAATCAGGTTTTTAAAAATGACACACAAATGATTTAAAAAAAGATAAATCAAATTGTAATACACTGGTAAGTATGAGAAATCATTAGGAGCATGTCATATACTGGACTGAATTTTATTTTATTTTATTTTATTTATTTATTTATTTATTTATTTATTTATTTATTTATTTATTTATTTATTTTTAAAGGTATTTTATTGATTTTTTACAGAGAGGAAGGGAGAGAGATAGAAAGTCAGAAACATCGATGAGAGAGAGACATCAATCAGCCGCCTCCTGCACGCCCCACAGTGGAGATGTGCCCGCAAGCAAGGTACATGCCCCCAACCGGAATAGAACCTGGGACCTTTCAGTCCGCAAGCCGACGCTCTATCCACTGAGCCAAACTGGTCTCGGCTGGACTGAATTTTAGGCATCAGCTTGCATTAGATATATGTTGTTCATTAATTGTATTTAAAATTCTAAGGATTCTTGTGTCTCCCTCAGCCACAATTTAAGTATTATTCAAAAGATTGTCATATAGAATAATCATTTTAATTCTTTAGAATTGTACCTTTTTATCATTTTAACAATATCATATTTACAAATCTTATCTTGATATTGCAATTTAGTTATTTACTTCTTGATTATTCCTACTGAAAAGAAACAAAGATGTTTACCATCTAAATACAACAGTGGCATACAATGTCTTATAAGTTATGGAGACAGGCCAGTCAAAGCTCTTGGACAAGTCTAAATTCTCTTATTTGGGTTGCCATAATTTTCTATGGTATATTTCATAGCAAGACCATCAGTTCTTCAATAACTTTTATACATTCTATCTCCTGGATCCCTTTTTTTTGTTACCTCTTCTTCATCCCTACTTTCTTTGTCCAAATACTTTTGCCCTGAGCTACAGGTACAGCCTTATACATAGTTTCTCTTTTACCTAGGTAAACCTTGTTCCTGATTATCTACTAATAATTAAAAAAATGGGTGTATATGATTTCAAGATTTACAAATTGGCATATGCAAATGTGATATGCCAACTAACCAGATAGTAAGTATTAGACTTTATAGTCAGTCCACAATCACCTGAACTTCAGATAATTATAAATTAAATGTTACAGTATCGCTTTCACCCTCGTAATTGCAAAATATGTATTATAAAAGAATAATATCAGACTGGAAGATGGCGGCTGGCAAGAGGATGTGAGTGAGTGAGGGGGTGAAAGGAGAATGTATAGATGTGTGTGCTGTGAGTATGAATGAGTGAGGGACAGTTAAATCCTACAGAAGTAGCAGGGGCTGGCAGACCAGACTCTCTTGGACAGGGAGCACCTATCACTGCTGTGGGCACTCCCAGAGCTGAGGGGCTTGGGCATGGAGCCCACACCATTTTGAAGGGGAGAGTGGCCTCTTCTAGGAACTCATCAGCATCATCACCCAGACAGGCCCTGGATACTGCTTATGACCCAGCAGTCATTAAGCCAAAATCCTGCTACCCCAGCCACAGACTCGCGGACCCTGAGACCTCCACATCCAATGGGTCACCACTCCCACAGCAGTAAGTGCAACTTTCCCCCTCCCCAGTGGCTGAACTCCTGATGCAACAGTCGTGCATTTCCAGCATGCAGGCCTCCTGAGCCCACTGTTCCACAGGTCACTCTTGGGCCGTTGTGAGCTCCTACTGGGCACACTCTTATACAAACAAGGGCACACTGCCCTGGCAGTAGAAAATCTGAATTCCCTCTTCCTGGATACCTGCCCACAGACACTTTGGTTGTGTGGCTTCAGTGCCAGGGCCCCTCTGAGTGTGTGAATGTGCCACCCTGGCAAACATATCACGGGTGCTTCTGTGAGCCGCCAGTGGGAGCACATGGATTCAACCAAGGTAACAAGGCCTCCAGCAGTAAAAATTTGGACTTCCCCCACTCCCGGCTGCCTGCACACAGACACCTCAGTCATGGAGCTTCAGCACAAGGGCCTCTGAGTGCACTGCCCTGGCAAATGGCCCTGGAGTACCTCTGTGAGCCGTCATGTGCAAATCCAACCACGAACTCAAGACCCTGTCAGCAAAAAACGAGACTTACCACTCCACAGCTTCTGACATCTGAACACCACAGTCATGCGTTCCAGTGCGCAGACCTCCTGAGCCCGAGGACACAAAGGTGGCTCTTTGGTGCCTCTGTGAGCCCCGGCTGGGCATACTTATATCTAAATAAGGGCACATGGCCTTGGCAGCAGAAATTCAAGCTTCCTCCACTACTAGCTGCCTTCCCACAGACACGTCAGTCACTTGGCTTCAGTGCCAGGGCTTCTCTGAGTGCATGAGTGCGCTGCCCTGACAAACAGACCCTAGGTGCCTCTGTGAGCCACCAGTGGGTGTGTGTAAGTCCAACCAAGGGCACTTGCTACTCCATAGCTGCCAACCTTCAGACACCACAGTCACGCATTTCCAGTGTGCAGGCCTCTTGAGCCCACTCTTCAAAAAGTGGATTTTGGGTGCCTCTGTGAGCCCTCAATGGGTACACTCGTATCAAACAAGGGCACATGGTCCTGGTAGTAAAAATTTGGACTTCCCTATACCTGGCTGCCTGCCCACAAACATCTCAGTCATGTGGTTTCAGAGCAAGGGCCCCTTTGAGTGTGCCATCCTGGAAAATGACCCCTGGGTGCCTCTGTGAGTGACTGCTGTGTGTGCATGAATCCAATCAAGGGCACAAGGACTCAGCAGCAAAAAATGAGTTTTACCACTCCACAGCTGCCAACCTCTGGACACCGCAATTGCACCTTTTGAGCATGCAGGCCTACTGAGCCTGCTGCCTCTATAGGTGTCTCCTGAGTGTCTCCTTGAACCCCAGCTGAATGCGCTCATATCCAAACAAGGGTGCATGGCCCTGGAGATAGAGATTTGGACTTCGCCTTCCTGGCTGCCTACCCATAGACACTGTGGTCCCTTGGTTTCAGCACACAGGACCCCTGAGGCCACCACCCCAGGAGGCAACTCCCAGGTGCCTCTTTGAGTTGCCACTAAGCAAACTTGTATCCAACTAAGAGATCAAGGCCCAAGCAGCAGAAACTCGGACTTCCCCCTCCTCAGTTGCTTACCTCCAGTCACTATAGTCAAACCAATCCAGTGTGCAAGCCCCATGAGCCTGCTGCCCCAGCAGGTGGCCCCTGGGTACTTCTCTGAGCCACTGCAAGGCATAACCCCAGCTGCTGGCATCCAGTCCCCATGGTAGTGCCATTCCAGCAAATAGGCCCCGTGAACCCACTGCTCCAGCAGAGAGCTCCTGGGTGACTCTGTAAGCAGCCATTGAGCATGCATATCCAAGCAAGGGCACCCCCCCCCCAAAAAAAAAAGAAAAAGCCGAAAATTGGACTCCATCCTCCAATGGACCAGTGGCACACCACAATTGCTCTGATCCAGTGTGTGGGCCTCATGAGTACACACCCTTAGCAGATGGTACCTGGGCCCCTCTGTGTGCTGCCACTGAGTGTGTGCCTCTCCAAACAAGGACAAACAGCTCCCTCAATAAGATCCATGAAATCCCTCTCACAGCTACCTACCTCTGGACAATGTGGTGAGTTACTATGGACTTGCCTCCATGGACAAGGTCATATTGTTTCTGCCAAAGACCTAGAGATTCCAATATGCCCAGCTGCTGGATCCTGAATCCCCTCATGATTCAGAGAGGGAACTCACTTTGGCTAGAGTCCCACTGCCTCAACAACAGACTATGAGACACCCGCCCCCCGCTGTCATGGGCTCTGGACTCCTTGTAGTGAGTTGAAGAGTGAATCTAATTCAGCAGGAGTCACACTGCACTGGCCAAAGTCACAGTAACTGAGCCACATTACCTGAGACTCCTAACTCCCAGACTGTAGACTCTGAAAACCCACAGTGAACACATACCAGTGAGATCTCATACAATTTTTCCACAAGAGCTGGAATGATAATTACATCTAAAACAGGTTGCACAATGAAACCTGGAGTGAGTCACATTGCTAATCCATGAGGAGACTTCATCCATGAATAAAAAACTAACATTTAAGAATCTACTACATCAAAATAACCCAGATAGCTCAAGTAAGGAGTTTGGCTAGATCACCAAGCCCTGGAGAAGTGAGAGACTGTACTGCTAGCACCACTTCCAAAATAACTTAGGTAGAAAATCAGTTGTATCTAAGACACAGAAACAATTAAAATGCCACAGGAAAAAAAATGGGGAGACAAATAATCCCCAAAGAAAAGAAAAAGAGGAATCACCATAAAGGGAACTAAATTAAATGGAGGCAAGTAACATGTCAGAGGAAGAATTCAGAATAATGGTTATAAGGATGCTCAAAGAGCTAGATGACAAATACACACAACTCAATGAGAATTATAAGGAGCTGAATGAGAATATTACTAACATGAAACCAAGAGGAAATGAAGAATGACATAGCTGCAATAAAGAGCACAATGGAAGACTTAAACAGTAGAATAGAAAAGGCTGAGGACCACATCAGTGAATTAGAAGACAAGGTAGGAAAAGCACTCATAAACATAGATAGGAGAACTGGAAAGAAAAGTGAAAAAGCAAGAGTAGAGCCTAAGAGAGCTTTGGGACAACACAAAACAAAACAACATCTGAACTCCCTACTTGGCTGAAAGAAATGGTGGCAGAATAGACAGACGTGTCCCAAACCTTGTCCCAGAGTAGACAGAGGGAACAGCTGAGGGTCACATGGGCAGTGTTTGTTGATGAGTTGAGGTTACAGCTATACTCCAGGAGAAGGTGGGGCACTGTTGGATGGGTCCCTCTTGACTGGAAAGCCCCTACTACTGCTGGGTTTCCTCCTTGATCCGCCAGCTTAGAAATGGAAACCAAGCCATCTTGAAGGAGAGGGTCGATGTTATCAGAAGCTTGAGAATCTACAGCTGTGGCACCCATGGAGCAGCTGTAAACCCCAGAACATCTATCTGCATTTGGCGCAAACATGCAGATTCAGAGGAGCTCTACCCTCCACCATGGAAAGGTCAGATTTCACCTGGGATGAGGAGAGAGAGAACTACATAACCAGACACCCAGAGAAGAGAGACCATGGGGAGACAAAGAAACAGCCCACATATGAAAGAAAAGCAGATATCACTAGAAAAGGAAGTAAACAAAATGGAGGCAAGCAATATGCAAGAGAAAGAATTCAGAGAAATGGTCATAAGGTGGCTGAAAAGAATGGAAGACAAATTCAACAATCTGAGTAAGAACCAAGAAGAAATGAAGAAGAACCAAGAAAAAATGAAAAAAAGACATTGCTACTGTAAAGAACTCAATAGAAAGCATCAAGAGTAGGCTAGAAGAAGCAGAGGCCCACATCAGTGAGCTAGAAGATAAGGTAGGAGAAAATACCCAACTAGAGCAGCTTCCAGAAAAAATAATTGAAAAGCAAGAGAGCCTAAGGGAATTTTGGGACAACACGGGGGAGGGGGATATCCACATAAAGGGGTTCCAGAAGGAAAGGAAACTGAGCAAGGAAGAGAAAACCTGTTTGAAGAAATAATGACAGAAAACTTCTGTGATATTGGGAAGAAAAAACACAACACACAAATCCAAGAAGCTCAGAGAGTCCCAAGCAAAAATGAATCCCAAAAGACTCACGACAAGGCACATTATAATTAAATTGGCAAACACCAAAGACAAAATAAGAATCTTAAAAGCGGCCAGAGACAGAAAGTTACCTACAAAGGATCCTCCATCAGACTAGCGACTGGTTTCTACACAGAAACTCATCAGTCCAGAAGAGAATGAAATGAAATATACAAAGTTATGCAAAGGAAAGGTCTGAATCTAAGAATACTGTATCCAGCAAGGCTATCAATCAAAATTGAAGGTAAAATCAGAAAGAATATTTCCACCCCTATATTCATAGCATCACAATTTACAATAGCTAAATATTGGATTATTTATATAATAATCAGCAGATTATTGGATTAGAAAACCATGATACATCTACACAATGGAATACTATGTTGTCATAAAAAAATAAGGCATTCTTACCATTTTCAACAACCAGGATAGAACTGGAGAGCATTATGCTAAGTTAAATAAGCCAGTTAATGAAAGAAAACTACCACATGATCTCATTCATTTATGGATAATAAAGAACATTAAAAATTGATGAACAAAAAGATAGGTACAGGCAGTACAGAATCAAACAAACTGTCAAATTACAGCTAAAAGTTTAGGGAGTAGTGTGGTAGATAAGAGATCAAGGGAAGGACTTGTACGCATGCATATAAGCATAACTAATGGATGTAAGACACTGGGGGATGAGGGCATTTATGGGAGTAGAATCGGGGGGAATGGGAAGATATATACACATGTATTACATTAATAAAAAAAATTAAAAAAACAATAACATCTGCATAACAGGGGTACCAGAAGGACAGAAGGAGAGCAAGAAATAGAAAACCTATTTGAAGAAATAATACAAGAAAAATTCTCTGATATTGGCAAGAAAGAAACCAGGCATGTCCAAGAAGCACATAGAGTCCCAAACAGGTAGAACCCCAAAATACCAGCACCAAGACTCATCGTAATTAAATTGGTCAACACCAAAGACAAAGTATGAATCTTAAAGACTTCCAGAGAGAGACAGAAAGTTACCTGCAAGGGATATCCCATTAGAATTTCAACTGATTTCTCAACAGAAACTCTGAACAGAATGGAATGAAACATACAAAGTGATGCAAAGCAAGAGACTGAATCCAACAATACTATACCCAGAAAGGCTATCATTCAAAATCGAAGGTGGAATCAGGAGCTTCATAGACGAAAAGGGATAAGAGAGTTTATTATGACCAATACAAGAAATGCTAAAAGGACTGGTCTAAAAAGAAAAAAAATACAGAAAGGCAAGGAGAAACACAAAACTTAGGAATAAAAATGACAATAAACAAGCACTTATCAATAATAACATTAAATGTAAATGGATTAAATGCTCCAAAAAAAGACATAGGGTAGTTGAATGGAGAAGAAAACATGACCCATATATTTGCTTTTTGCAAGAGACCCACCTCAGAACAAAGGATTCACACAGATTGACAGTGAAGCTATGGCAATTTTTTTTCAGTAAAATGGAAATGAGAAAAAACCTGGGGTTGCAATACTTATATCTGACAAAATGGACCTCCAAGTAAAGGCCATAACAAGAGATAAGGAAGGCCACTGCATAATTCTAAAAGGAGCAATTCAGCAGAGGATATAACTCTTGTAAACATATATGCACCCAATACAAGAACACTCAAATACATAAAACAACTTCTGGGAGATATCAAGGAGAGATCAATAGCAATACAATCAGAGTAGCAGACTTTAATCCCCACTGACACCACTGGATAAATCCTTTAAATGAAAAATCAGCAAAGAAACAGCAAACCTACATGATGCCCAAAGCATTTCACCCGAAAGCTACAAAATATACATTATTCAAAACTGCACATGTGACATTTTCAAAGATAGACCACATATTAGGACACAGGCAAAATCTCTTCAAATTTAAAAAGCTAGAAATCATAACAAGCATCTTCTCAGGTTACAATGGATTATTGTAGAAATCAACTGCAATAATCATATCAATTGATTCAGAAAAGGCCTTTAAGGAAGTCCAACACCTTTTTACACATATATATAAAGCTCAGCTTGAATAGAGGGATCATACCTCAACATAATAAAAGCCTTATATTACAACCTACATGCAACAGCATACTCAATGGGCAAAAACAAAAAACATTTTCCTGAAGAACAGGAGCAAGACAGGGATGCCTACTTTCACCACTCCTGTTCAACATAGTATTGGAAGTGCTAGCCACAGAGATTATACAAGAGGACTGTGCTGTGCCAGAACAGCCAAAGGTTTGGTGAGCCTGAGGGAGGGCCAGCAAAGGATGAAGAAAAGACAAAGAGAATAATCTGGGTCTAGGTGGATCTTCTGAACATAACAGACCAGACTGCAAGCTGATGCTTTATTTTATAGTCAGAGGTAAACAAGGTAATTTACAATGTTCTTGTAAGTTTCACTTGCTACACCTCCCACAACCCATTAGCTAACCAGGAAAGATCCAGGGAGCAGTCACAAGATCAAGCTTAATTATGCTAAGAAGTCTGTGCCCTCTAAACTGGGACTTGTTTGAGGTTTTGTCAGCAGGTCAATCCCAGGCTTAACCCAATAACTGCTCCCTATGGAGAACGAAATAAATGGCATCCAAACTGGAAAAAAAGAAGTAAAGTTGTCATTATTCACAGATAACATGATACTGTACATAGAAAACCCAAATGACTCCATCAAAAAAGTATTCGATTTAATAAATTAATTCAGAAATGTAGCAGGAGACAAAATTAATGCCTATAAACCTATGGCATTTTATACACCAATAGTGAACTTACAAAAGAGAGATTTAAAAAACAATACCATTTACCATTGCACCAAATAAATTAAGATACCTAATAATAAATTTAACTAAGGAAGTAAAAGACCTGTATTCAGAACTCTACAGAATTTGAAAAAAGAGGGAGAGGAAGACATAGACAGATGGGAGTACTTACAGTGTTCATGGATTGGTAGAATGAACATCATTAAAATGTGCATACTACCCCCGAAAATCTATAGATTCAATGCAACCGCCATTAAAATACCAATGGCAGAGTTCTATGATTTATAACAAACTCTCCAAAAAATCATGTAGAATAAAATAGACCCTGAAAAACTGTAGCAATCCTGAGAAAGAGCAACAAAGTCGGAGAGATCTTAATACCAGATATTAAGCTGCATTTCAAAGCCACTGTTTTCAAAACTGCCTGGTACTGGCACAAGAATAGACATATAGACCAATGGAATAGAATAGAGAAAGCAGACCAAATCGACGCAAACCACTATGCCCAACTAATATTTGACAAAGGAGGAAGAGCATACAATGGAGTCAAAAAGGTCTTTTCAATAAATGGTGTTGGGAAAATTGGACAAATACATGCAAAACAATGAAACTAGACCACCAACTTACACCATGCACAAAAATAAACTCCAAATGGATAAAAGATTTAAACCTAAGACAGGAGACCATAAAAATATTAGAGGACCCACTTACAGAAAAATCTCAGACATATGCTAAAGCAATATCTTCTCTCATACAGCTCCTAGGGCAATGGAAACTAAAGAGAAAATAAACAAATGGACTACATCAAAATAAAAAGCTTCTGAACAGGAAAAGAAACCATCAACAAAACAACAAGAAAGCCCACTGCAGGGAGAACATATATGCCAATATTATCTTTTAGAAGGGTTTAATTTCCTCATTTACAGGGAACTCATACAACTTAATACAAGAAAGATAAATGGACATATCAAAAAATAGGCAATGGACCTAAATAGATACTTTTTGAAACAGGACATAAGCAAGGTCAAGAGACATATGAAACCATGCTCAAAGTCACTAATCATCTGAATGATGCAAATCAAAACATAATGAGGTACCATTTCACACCTGTCAGAATGGCAATCATCAACAAATCAACAAATGACAATTGCTGGAGAGGATGTGGGAGAAAAATAAGGAACCCTTGGGATATATTTCTAGAAGTGGTATTACTGGGTTAAATGGCAGTTCCATTTTTACATTTTTGAGGAAAGGCCATACTGTTTCCCACAATGGTACCAGTCTGTATTCCCACCGGCAGTGAAGAAGGGTTCTTTTTTCTTTCATCCTCTTTAGTACCTGTCATTTGTTGATTTGTTGATTATAGCCAATGTGACAGGTATGAGGTGGTACCTCCTTGTTCTTTTTTAATTTTTATTTTGTGAAAAACAATTTTATTTTATTTTATTTTTTAACTCAATTTTTAATTAATTTTTATACATATCTCCCCATTGCCCCCCCTCCCTCCCAGGCATACCCCAACCCCCCCCCCAGTGTCTATGTTCATTGGTTATGCTTATATGCATGCATACAAGTCCTTTGATTGATCTCTTATCTACCTCACCTAACTTTAATCTTCCTGCTGTAATTTCACAGTCTGATGCTTTACTGCCTCTGAATCTATCCTTTTGTTCATCAGTTTATAATGTTCTTTATTATCCACAAATGAGTGAGATCATGTGATGCTTCTCCTTCATTGACTGGCTTATTTCAGTAAGCATGAGGCTCTCCAGTTCCGACCAGGTTGCTGCAAATGGTAAGAATTCCTTCTTTTTAATGGCAGCATAGAATTCCATTGTGTAGATGTACCACAGTTTTCTGATCCACTCATCTGCTGACGGGCACCTAAGCTGTTTCCAAATTGTAGCTATTGTAAATTGTGCTGCTATGAACACAGGGGTGCATAAATCCTTTCTGATTGGTGTTTGTAATTTCTTAGGATAAACTCCTAAGAGTGGGATTACAGGGTCAAATGGGAGATCCATTTTTAGTTTTTTGAGGAAACTCCATACTGTTCTCCACAGTGGCTGCACCAGTCTGCATTCCCACCAACAGTGCACAAGGGTTCCTTTTTCTCCACATCCTTGACAACACTTGTTGTTTGTTGATTTGTTGATGATTGCCCTTCTGACAGGTGTGAGATGGTATTGCATTGTTGTTTTGATTTGCATCTCTCAGATTATTAGTGATTTTGAGCCAGGCAGTGAAGGAAAAATTCTACATAATCTCACTCATTTATGGATAATAAAGAACATTATAGCCTGAGGAACAAAAAGATAGATACAGAAGCAGAAAAGCATCGAACAGACTGCCAAATTACAGCGGTACGGCTGGAGAGTGTTGGAAGTGGTGGTAAGAGATCAACTGAAGGACTTGTATGTATGCATATAAGAATAACCAATGGACACAAGACACTGAGAGGGGTTGAGGGCACATGCGGGGGGTAGGGGAGACCAGAGTAAGATCAATGGTGGAAAAAAGGAAACATATATACTACTATTTGTAATACTTTAAACAATAAAAAAGGAACCCTCGTGCACTGCTGTTGGGAATGCAGACCGGTACAGCCATTGTGGAGAATAGTATAGAGTTTCCTCAAAAAACAAACAAACAAACAAACTATAAATGGAACTGCCATTTGACCCAGTGATCCCACTTCGAGGAATATATCCCAAGAAACTAGAAAGACCAATCTGAAATTATATATGCACCCCTATGATCATAACAGCACAATTTACAATAGCTAAGATTTGAAAACTGCCTAAGTGCCCATCAGCAGCTGAGTGGATTAGAAAACCATGGTACATCTATACAATGGAATACTACACTGTGGTAAAAAAGAAGGAACTCTTACCATTTGCAACAACATGTATGGATCTGGATAGCATTATGCTAAACGAAATAAGTCAGAGAAAGATAAATATTACATGGTCCCATTCATTTGTGGATTATAGTGAACAACATAAACTGATGAACAAAAACAGATCTAGAGACAGAGAAGCATTGATAAGATGCTCAAACCTCAGAGGGAAGGTAGAAGAAGGTGATGGTAAGGGGCAGAGATCAACCAAAGGATTTGTATGCATGCATATAAGCATAACCAATGGATACAGACACCAGGGAGTTGGGGATATGAACAGGAGTGAGGTGGGGGCAATAAAGGGATAAAAACACATATGTAATACCTTAATCAATAAAGAAAAAAAATAATACCTAGTTTAACAAATTCTCAGGAGACAGGTAGTATCAAACAGATTGCTGTAATTGTAGATTGCTAGAATCTTTTGGTAAGGTAATTTTTGTTAAAAGAAACATTTTTGTTAAAAGAAACATTTTTATTAGAAATCTATTCTACATAACTAAAATGTATGTAAGATGCATACTGTGTCATCATTTTAATTAAATGAACTATCAATATTTCTCTTTTGTAAGGGGATAGATGACTAAATTATGGCGTAGTCATTCTAGGTTTTGAAAAGTTTATATCTACTTCTATTGACTTGGAAAGGTCCCCATAATATATTCTGTGGAAAAAATGTTAAAGAACAATGAATATAAAATGATTACTTATACACATAAAGAATATAGAACCTAAAAGTTAATATTTTTAGTGCATGTTTATATTACAGGGGAAAGCATGAGAGTATGGATGGTTACCACTGGATGGTTTGGGGGATTTATTTTTATTTTTTTAATCTAATTAAATTTATTGGGGTTACATTGGTGACATGATCATATATAGATTTCAGGTGTTCATTTATATGTTACAAAAAAATGTACATTGCACTGTGTGTCCACCACCCAAAGTCAAATCTTCTCCCATCACCATTAGGACCCCTTTCCCCCACCCCTTTCCTCTGGCAACCACCCACACTGCTGTTTGTGCTTACCAGTTTTAGTTTTGTATCCCACATATGAGTGAAATCATATGGTTCTTTGCTTTTTCTGACTTATTTCACTTAGCATAATGTTCTCAAGAACCATCTATGTTATTGCAAATGATGCTATTTCATCTTTCATCTACTGTGTATATGTACCAAATCTTCTTTATCCATTCTTTATTCAGTCCTCTATTGCAGGACACTTTGATTGTTTTCATGTCTTGGCCACTGTGAATAACGCTGCAATGAACATAGGGGTGCATATATCTTTGCAAATACATGATTTTGAGTTTTCCAGTATATACTCAAAAGAGGGATTACTGTGTTGTATGGTAATTTTGTTCTTAATTTTTTGAGGAATCACCAGACTGCTTTCCATAGTGGTTATCTACATTCCCACCAGCAGTGAATGAAGGTTCCCTTTTTCCAAAACCTTTCCAATACTTTTTATTGCTTGTCTTGTTGATAATGGCCACTCTAACAGGTTTGAGATGCATTTCATTGTAGTTTTGGTTTCCATTTTTCTAACTGCTAGTGAGGTTAAACATCTCTTCATATGTCTATTAGCTCTTCAAATGTCTTCTTGGGAAAGGTGTATTTTCAGGTTCTCTGCCCAGCTTTTGATTGGGTTGTTAGTTTGGTGTTGAGTTTTATATATTTTGGAAATTAAACATTTGTCGAAGCTATTTGCAAATATAATCTTCCATCTGGTTGGCTGCCTCTTCATTTTGTTATCAGGTTTTTTTTTACTGTGTATGAAGCTTTTCAGTTTAATATAATCCCATTCATTTATTTTGACTATACTTCCCTTGCCTTTGGGGTCAAGTTCATAAAATGTTCTCTATGACTAAGGTCCAAAAATTTGGTGCCTATATATTATATTCTTCTACATAACTTATTGTTTTGGGTCTTATATTTAGGTCTTTGACTAATTTTGAATTCATTTTTTGTACATGTGGACAAACTGTTATCCAGTTTTATTTGTTTGCATGTGGCTTTCCAGTTTTCCCAGCACCATTTATTGAAGTGACTATCTTTACTCCATTGTGTGTTTCTAGATCCTTTGCTGAAAATTATCTGTTCAAATACATCTGATTTTATAGCTGGGCTCTCTATTATTTTCTATTGATCTGTGTGTCTGTCCGCTAGTACCATGATGTTTCAATTATCATAACTTTGTAGCATTATATTTTCAGTTTCATTCTTTTTTCTAAGGATTACTTTGGCTATTCAGGGTCTTTTGTGGTTTCACACAAATCTGATGATTTCTCATTCCATTTCTTTAAAAAATGAAATTGGTATTTCAATGGGGGAAGGTTCATTAAATTTGTATATTACTTTAGGTATTTTAGCTATGTTGATTCTTATAGTCTATGGATACAGCAAAGATGTTTTAAAACCTATCCTCAAACTCTTCCACAAACTTAAAGAAGAGGCATTACTTAATAAACGCATCGTATAAGGCCAATATAACCCTGATACGAAAACCTGCAAAGATAACACACAAGAAAGAAAACTACAAACCAATATCTCTGATGAATACAGATGCAAAAGTCTTAAATGAAATACAACAGTACACCCAAAAATCAAGTGGGGTTCATTCCAGGAACACAAAGATGGTTCAACATATGCCAATCAATGAAAATAAATGCAAATCAACATATGGTATTACATCGCATTATCAAAAGGATAAAAATCTTCTGATCTTATCAATGGATGCAGAAAAGCATTTGATAAGATACACATCTATTTATGATTAAAAAACTCAATAAAATAAGAATATAAGGAAAGTATCTCAACATAATAAAAGCCATATATGATAAACCTTTCATCATATTCAATGGTGAAAAACTGAAAGTTTTTTCTATAGGTCAGGAACAAAACAAGGATGTCCATTCTCACCACTCTTATTTCCTAACCTGAGCAATAAGGCAAGAGAAAGAAATAATACATTCAAATAGGAAAGAAAGAAAGAAAACTGTCATTTTTTTTGCAGATGACATATTATGTATAAAGACGCTGCTATAAAACTATCAGAAACAAATTCAGTCAAGTTGCAGGATACAAAATCAACATGCAAAAATCCATTGCCTTCTTGTATCTAACAACAAAACTTAAAAAAAAATGAAAAAAATTTGCAATTATAGCGAAAATAATAAAATGCCTAGGAATAAACAAAGAAAATGAAAGACCTATATACTGAAAATTACAAAAAAGAATTATTAAAAGAGATTGAAAAATACAATAAAATGGTGTTTGCTTTTTTTAAATAAATCAATTAAGGTGTTAGTATTTATTTATTTATTTATTTATTTATTTATTTATTTATTTATTTTCCCTATTGCTCTCCCCACCCCCCAGTACATACCCTCATCTGTCTCCCCCAAGCACCCCTTTGCTCTGTATTCACTGCCTATGCCTACACACTCATGCATACAAGTCCTTCGGTTGATCTCCTACAGGCCCCTCCTCCCCAACCTCCCCTGGCTTTCCACTATAGCAAGACAATCTGTTCATTGCTTCTTTGCCTCTACATCTGCTTCCCCCCAATCCCCCGATTCTTGTCTTTAAAAACGTCTTGCCCCTGTAGGCTAGAAATAAACCCACAAGAGGAAAAGAAAAATGTTTGAGTCCCACTTTCAATGTCTGATAGCTTTGAGTCCCAGAGGTTAAAAATGTGATTACTTGTGTGATTATAGAGAAAGTCATGTTAGTGTGATGAATATACACCAAACTAGTAACCACTGGATGGGATGTTTGCTTCCCCTTAGAACCAGTAGCTGTTAACAACATAAAGCCTGTATTATAACTACTAGTACATGGGTTTGAATCTTAGCTTCACTATTTTCAATACATGTGATCTTTGGCAAGTTTAATAAGTAACTTAGTGTTCTAGTTCTCTCATTAGTAAAATAGGGTAATAAAAATACTTGTCAAGTAAAATGGTTATGTGAATTATATTAACTAATAACGTATATTTAATGCCTAGAATATTCCCTGTTACAAAGTAACCATTCAATAAATGTAAACTGCTATTGTAGAGTGATAAGATTTATATGGATAGCTTACTTACTAGGACATGGTATTTTAAAAGAAATAATATGCAGGTAAGTTTAGTTTATAAATGTATTTATAATTGAGTGATTTAGGCTGAGAATAGAATTATGACAACTTATTTTAAAATTTTAATAATTTAGAAAATGAATATATATAATTTACTCAGATGAAAAGCAAAAACTTATTACATGTAATACATGTTTGCTATTGTGGCAAATAAGATAGAACACCTCCAGCTTACCATCAAACATCTAAAGCCAAGTTCTAGATTTCAGAAAAATTTATTTCCACGTTTTTCAGCTCTAACTAGGATAACTATATAATTTATCATCCAATCTGGGAAACTTTTGACAGGTAAATAGAGCACTTTATAATTACACCTAGAACAGATCTGAAAAGGGACTGTCTGAATAACTAGGATACATTGTCACACTAGCCCCACAAGAATATCCCTTGACATACCAGCACTCACCTCACTATAGCCCAGTACACGTCTGCTCACCTCAGATCCACAATGGTCACTAAGGACACCCTAGTTCAGGTTACCACAATTCTTCATTTGGATTAACCATAGCTTTATAAAAGACTTCCCTTTTTCTGTCCTTATTTGCATTCATTCACCCAAGCTGTCAGAGTGATCATTTTAAAAAATAAGTTAAATGATGTAACTTTTCTGCTCAGTTCCTCCAATGATTTTCTATGTCACTCAGAGTAAAATCCAGAGTCCTTTTCATTGTCCTTATAAGATCCTACCCTATCCAACTGCCTCATAACCCCAAATAAAGATATCATTAATCCTCTAATTATGTCTCCTACTATCCCCCTATCATTCATTTACCTTCAGTAATACTGGCCCCTCTTTGGTTCCTCAAACATACCAGAAATGCTTCCATCTGAGAGACTTTGCACTTTCTATTCCCTCTGCTTGGTGTGCTATTTCTGCAAATATATATGGTGTTTGTCCCCTTCTATTTTTCATTTTTTTCCCTCAAAGTCTCATTCCCCATGAAACTTACTCACCACTTTACTTAAAATCACAAATAATACCCAGCTGATGTTCCTCAGTGATTGAGCCATGACTCATGAACCAAGGGGTTCCCAGCTCAATCCCCAGTGGGGGGCATGCAGGAGGCAACCAATCCATGATTCTCTTGCACATTGATATTTCTACCTATCCCTTTCCTTTCCTCTCTCTCTCTTAAAATCAATGAAAACATTACACACACACACACACACACACACACACACACACACACACACACGCACACACACACGCACACACTGACACACTGAATGGCCATATTATTATGATAACCTGATGTTTGTAGGCAAATTAGCCGTACACTGCATTGTATGGGATATGGAAGCCGAAGGCCTGTTCGAACACCTTTGCTGTCTTCAGTTACCAAAATAAAACGTCTCCAATTCACACATGAACACAAGGATTAGACAGTCGAGCATTAGAAAAAAGTCATATGATCCTATGAATCACGTTTCCAGTTGCATCATGCAGATAGCAGAGTGAGAATTTGGTGGAAACAGCATGAAAGCATGCACCCCACATGCATGAGCACAACCCTTCAAGCTGGTGGGGGCAGTGTTATGGTTTGGGGCATGTTTTCTTGGCATGATTTGGGCCCTTTAATTCATGTGGAACAACATCTGAATAGCACAACATACCTAAGTATCATTGCTGATCAAGTTCATTCTATCATGTTGATGGTATATCCCAATGGAGATCGCTTCTTCCAATAAGACAATGCGCCAGGCCACAGTGCTCGTATTGTGCAAGATTGGTTTCAAGAACATGAGGGAGACTTTACCTTGCTTAGGTGGCCCCCACAATCACCAGATCTCAATGCAATTGAGCATTTGTGGGACGAAGTTAAAAGAGCCATCAGGCAGCTGGTTCCACAACCATCAGATCTCACAGAACTGGACAGTGATATTCATTAGGCATGGTGTCAGATTCCTCGCATCACCTTTCAACATCTCGTGGAGTTAACGCCAAGAAGAATTGCCACAGTATTGAAGGCAAAAGGTGGCCCAAAGAATTTCTGATGGGGTGGTCATAATAATCTGGCCACTCATGCATGGGGTGGGGGTGTCCCTCAGGCTGTTCTGCACCCTCTCCAATCTGGCACCCTTCAAGGGATATCTGACTGCCCATTTATATGTATATATCCTATATAATAGGCAGTTGGATATCACTCTCACAATCAAGGACTGCTGGCTCTCAACTGCTTACCTGCCTGCCTGTCTGATTGCTCCTAACCACTTCTGCCTGGCAGCCTGATCACCCCCTGATCATTCCCCTGCCAGCCTGGTTCCCCTAACTGCCCTCCCCTGCTAGCCTGGTACCTCCCAACTCCCTCCCCTGCAGGCCTGGTTGCCCCTAACTTCTCTCCCATGTCAACCTGGTTACCCCTAACTGCCCTCACTGCTGGCCCAGTCCCCCCCCAACTACCCTCCACTGAAGGCCTGATCCCCCACAACTGCCCTACCCTGCAGGCTTGGTCCTTTCCAACTATCCTACCCTACTTGCCTGGTTGCCCACAACTGCCCTACTCTGCAGGCCATGCTATGGTGGCCATCTTATGTCCATATGGAGGCAGCTATCTTTGACCACATGGGAGTGGCCATCTTATGTGTTGGAGTGATGGTCAATTTGCATATTACCTCTTTATTTTATAGGAGGATATATACACATATACTGAGCTTTTATTTTATTTTTTAAATATATTTTATTGATTTTTTACATAGAGGAAGGGAGAGGGATGGAGCGTTAAAAACATCGATGAGAGAGACATTGATCCACTGCCTCCTGCCCACAACCAAGGTACATGCCCTTGACTGGAATCGAACCTGGGACCTTTCAGTTCACAGGCCGATACTCTATCCACTGAGCCAAACCAGTTTTGGCCATATACTGAACTTTAAAAAGAAAATAATCATAATTCATTTGCCCCTCTGATAATCATTCTTTTTCCCAAATTTATTAATTTTCTATTGCAATTCAGTAGAATATAAGCTTATGTGAAGTTAAGAATTTTCTCTATGTTCACTACTATTCCATAGTCCCTAAAACAGCACTGGCCAAATAGCCAGTGCTTAATACAAGTTTGTTGATTGACAATGAAGACAAACATCACCTGCTTCACAATTTCTTTCAAGCACAGACTTGCTTATAATATTGGTTTGCAGTCTCTAAACCACATTATTTTGAGGGCCATGCCTAATGCCATATCTTCTATGAGCATATTGCCTATTAAGTCTGAAAAATCTTTTGAGTCTACTAATGACCACAAGTTCTATACTATACCTGTGTGCCAATTTATAGGGAAATGACGAGGTTTGGAAACATTCTGTCATAGATTTTTAAGCAGGTGGGGTAGGAGATGGAGTCTTTTATCTGTGCTAGTGCACATCTTTATTTTATAGCCACTAATTCCTCAGAGGAGTAATAAAGGATGACAACAAAAGAAGAAATATCTCCAGACTCATTTTTGTGTGATGCTTTGCCAAAAGCAACATTATCAGGGCAGTGCATGCACCACATGGAGGTGGAGGGAGTGCTTTGCAATGAGTGGATTTGTTGCCACCACCAAATTAACTGCTTAATTCTGTTGTTTTTTCCAATTTTACATTCTTGATTATACATTCATAAAACTGCCCCTTCTTTTGAGCGTAAATACAACTGCTTCAATAATATAATTGAGCTTGTTTATCAAGTACCTAATTTGTTTTACTTGCCAGTTACTAATTAGGTATAAAATATAAATGAATTGCAGGCCATATATTCTGTGTTAACTACTGCAAGGGAAACTTTACATAGTTTCAATCAATACTTAGGCTGTAGGCGATAACATTGTAGCTGTCTTGGTTATTAGATCAACTATCTTGGTATCACAACGCTTGTTTTCAAGTAACCCTTATTTAATTTAATAATATTCTCAAAGCACAACAGTAATGATGCTGGCAATTTGGATATGTCAAAGATAAGCCTTAAAGTGCTTCCTTTATGTAAAAAGGTGGAAGTTCTTGACTTAATAAGGAAAGACAAAACTCTTATGCTGATGTTGCTATGATCTACATTAAGAATGAATCTTCCATCCATGAAATTGTGAAGAAGGAAAAATAAATTTATGGTAGTTTTGCTATTGGACCTCAAACCACAAATGTTATGAGTAAGTGTTTAATTAAGATGGAAGAGGAATTAAACTTATGGGTGGGAGACATGAAAAGAGAGAGACCACATTCACATAACATCTATTAGAGTGTATTTTTATAATTGTTCTATTTTATTAGTTGATAATCTCTTACTGTGTCTAACTTATAAACTTTATCATCAATATGTATATATAAGAAAAAAACATCATATATATAGGGTTTAATACTATCCACAGTTTCAAGCCATTTGGTGGGGTTTTGGAATATACCCCTCATGGAAAAGGGGTGTCTATATTGTTATTTGGATGTATGTGTATCTTTAAAATTATATAGTGTTGTTTTATGGGTTTTAATTTATAAAAATATTATTGTGATTTGATATATAAATCCATACTTTTAACTGTTGCATAGCATTTTATTGTATTGCTGCTACATTTTGCATAGCCATTTCCCTGGTGATAGACACTTAAGTTTCTTCCAAGATATTATTTCCATACAACACTGTGATGTGATGAAACCTCCGGACATGTTGCTCTATGGACCTTTACTTGAGTTTCTTTGGACTTTCCAGCCCCTAGAACATACACACAGCTATTGTCACTGAATAATTCCATAATGCTCTACAAAATGCCTTCAATGGTGTAGATGAGTGTAGCAGTTCATGAGAATTCCTACATCCCTATCAGTTATTAATATTATCTGACTTTCTAAATTTATCATTCTGATGGATATGAAGTGGTACTATGGAGGTATTTCAATATACATTTCTCTGATTATTTAAAAAAGTTAAGCATTTCATAATGTATTAACCATTTGTTTTCACATCCTGAAAATTATCTATTCATACCGTGTGACCATTTTTATTGGACTTTATATCTTTTTTGTTTGTTTGTTTTGTGGGAATTCCTTGTATATTATAGATATACATTCCTATTGGGTTTTAGATGTTCCATATCTTCTGTTCCAATCTGTCACATGCCTGTTAATTTTGTATGGTTTTAATTTTTCTTTCTTTGAACTGAAATCCTTTTGGGGGTAGGAATAGTCACTTCGCTCATTTTCTTATTATTGTTTATGCTTGTTTAAGAGGTCTTTTTCTCATTTTCAATATCAAAGGGATATGCTCCTATAAATTTTCTTACTAGATTTATACTTGTATATTTTCCTCATATAGTTACATAATCTATTCAGATATTTTACCTTGTGATGTAGAGATCAATCTTTGTTCTTCTCCATAGAGTAAACCACATTTACCAAGCCATATACTAAGTAATTTGGTGTTTTTTTCATTGATTTATTATGCCACCTCTTTTCTGTTGGTCTGTCAGTTTGCAAAACCATTAAAATAACATTTTTATTACATTGGCTTATAATAATTTTTTAATGTATATCAGAGCAAACCTTCTAGCCCTCTTGTAGGTATTCTTTTTATAAGTGTTCCTATGTGCTTGTAAACTTTTCTTATTTCACATAATTTTAGATTATGTTAGCAGCTTTCTAACAAAATATTGTTAGAATTTTATTATGATTGTATTAAGTTTATATACTATTGATATAGGAATAATTAACAATTTTGTATTGCTATGTCACCACAGGTGTGATGATGGTAAGTCTCTTATTTTTTCAAGACTTTCCTCAAAGTAAATTTATAAAAATCATTAATTTTTAAAAAATATTTTCTGTGCTGAGGCAGGAATAGATTGGAGATGGAGGTAAGAAGGGAAGTGAAAGATTTCTAGGGAACTTGGTGAAATAGCCTTGGAGAGTAATGGTTATTAGTGCCTTGGACTAACGTTGTGGCAGTGGAAATAGAACTAAAAGGACAGATTCAAGAGACATAAGTTATTGCGAATTTATATGAATGAAGGAATTGTTGAAAATCAAAGATTACACACATGATTTTGGCTTGGGAACCTTGTAAATGGACGGTGCCATTACTGAGTAGGGAGCAGCTTTGCATTGGTCACGGTAAGGAAAATAGAAGTCTCATTTGGATTGCTTATTTTTAAGGTGGGGCGAGGACTCTGTGTTTACCATACCCAGGCAAATGGAAACCATGTGAAATTATACATTCATAAACCCTGGGAAACTCTAAATAAAAATTATTAATATAGTATTGTGTTACTAATATTATTAACTTTTAAGTATTTTTGGTTAATACATATAAAAAGATGATATAATGGAAATCTTATGGTCATTGAATTAATGATTTATAAGTTTGAATAGCAGCTCTACTACTTTCTAGCTTCTTAAAGTCAAGAAAATTACTTATCTTTTCTGAGATTTTGTTTTTAATCTATTGTGCAAATTAAATTAGGAATCAGTCATAGCACATCTTTGGCCCTGAACATGTTTCGAATAGATTTATTTTTTCACCCTCCTGCTTCCAGAGTTGAGATCTAACTAATAACATAGTAGGCCTCTTGTAACTTCTAATTCATAGGCCAATAACACTGTAATTCTTGATATCTTTCTTACTGTACTGGTGGACCTAATTTTATAAAATTTATATGCTTATAAGATGTGCATTTTTCCTAAATTAAAACATTTAAATGTATTGGAGAAGATAATAACTTAATGGAATGTTATTGTTAACCATATTTTAAACTGGAAGGCCACTGTCTCATTTATTTATTCATTTATCCTTATTGTCATGCAGTTGTTTATTTTAGGAACATGGTTTTATTATAAGTAAATCTGTTTGTATTAAAGTTCTATATAAGCAGCATAAAAACATATAAAAACACCAATATCTATAGAAAAATTGGAAAATAAAAGAAAAGACACCAAAGATGAATAACCCACTGTTATCAAATTTAACTTGGGACTTGTGGAGAAAGGAAGAATGTGTTTATTTATTTCAGGTACTTACTGTGACAGATTTCATCATACGACAGCAGTATTTTAAGTTATCCATTCCATGCTGAGTTGTCAGCTGTGATAACTAGAAATTCATATTGCTCCATAAAAAGTTTAAAAAATGAATGACCATTATTTTGAATAATAATTGTTATCAAATTATGTGTGAAGTTAAATCTCAAAGGGAGGATTTACTATTTTAAAAGAAACTCATGGTGATGGATAATGTCAAGCAAGTGTAAGAGGGTTTATTTAGTAGCATATTTTGGTTTGGTTTGGTTTTATAAATATAATAAATTCTAGGAAGTTTTAGGAAAATGGAAAGGCACAAGGAAGAAAGAACACCATAAATAAATATCTGTTAGTATTTTACATGCTCTTGCAAATTTTCTTATGAGTTGTTTTATATAAATAATCTTTTATATATGCTTTTCTGCATCTTATTACTTGAATTTAAAGTTATGAAAATGGAATTTATTCACATTGCTAAAAATTACTTTTATACATTACATTTTTCTTTTTTTCATTATTATTGAAAGTATTAAAGATATCTCCTTTATTAACTTCCTCCACCCAGCACCTGCCCTTCCAAGTCTATTGTCTGTGTCTATATATACATAACATTACTTTTAATGGTGTCAGATTCCATTGAGTATATGTATCCTTTCTATTTAGAAAAACAAGAATTTGGGGACATCAGAGTTATTTACAATGCTTTTACTTTTAACAGTCAGTTCTTATTGTTCTGTCTAATATCCCTCACCTCTTCTTTTGTGAACTAATCCTACCCATTCTCCAGCCACCTTATTACTAAAAGTATTAGCACCTGACTTCAAGCTTGCCTAATCATTTCATTCTCTAGGGTTTTTGAATTATTATTCAAGAGAACATTGTCTTTTATATGGCTAAAATGTAAATTAAAAGCCTTGAAGCTATTGGCAGCTGCAAATAGTACTAATTTTTAGTGAAAGGCAATGAAACAGATATTCAGAGAAAAATAGATGGAGATACAGCATTTGAATATCTGGTCTAGTTGTTCCTGAGGCAAAGTTGTTCACCTGTCATTTCAACAACTTTCTTATTAAGTTCTTCCTTGAATCAATGAGCTAATAGTATTTCCATTTTTAAAGCTGGTTTTAGTTGAGTGTCCAAAACTTAAAACAAAAGGACCTTATTTTAAACAAAGTATTGAATATCTTTGAGAATAGGACATGTTCTGCATTTGTGATTCATCAGAATTATTTGGAATATTTTAAAGTCTCTAAATAAGGGGATTTAAATATTAGTAGGCTTAAGAGACTGGAGAAGACAGTCTTGATGAGGCATCAAATTTTAGCTTATTTTGATATTAATTAGTTGTAAGAAAGATGGCAAATAAAACTCAACACCAAAAAAAATCTATTTAAAAAATAACCAGAGGACATGAATGGACACTTGTTCATGGACACATACAGATGGACATATGATAAGATGCTCAATGTCACTATTCATTAGTGAAATGAAAATTAAATCAATGTATACCTGTCAGAATGGCTATCTTCAATAAATCAACAAACAACAAATATTGGCAAGGATGTGGGGAAAAAGGAGCTCTCTTGCAGTGTTGGTGGAATGGAAACTGGTGAAGTCACTGTAGAAAACAGTATGGAAATTCATCAAAAATTTAAAAAAATAGAATGGTCTTATGACTCAGCAATTCTACTTCTGGGAATATACCCAAAGAAACCTGAAACACTAATTTGAAAGAATATATGCAATCTTATGTTCACTGAAGAGTTGTTTACAATAGATAATATCTGGAAACAGCCCAAGTGTCTATCAGTAGATGAGTGGATACAATATTTGTGGTACATTTACTGTACATAACGGAATACTACTCAACCATAAAAAAGAAGGAACTCCGACCCTTTGTGACAGCCTGGATGGATCTGGAGAGTATTATGTCAAGTGAAATAAACCAGTCATAGAAATACAAGTACCATAAGATTTCACTTACATATGGGTTTAAAATTTTTTAAAATTTTTATTAATGTGTTACATGTAATGAATAAAATAAAGTAACAAAACAAAAACGGATTCATAAATAGAGATCATACTGACAACTGTCAGAGTGGAGGGGGTTGGCAAGGCTGGGTCAAAAAGATGAAGAATTAAGCTAAAAAGCACACCAAAAAACTCATATATATGGACAACAGTATGTTGGTTACCAAAAGAAAGGGGGTGGGGGATATAGAAGAGGGTAAAGGGGGTGCTAAATGCCAATGAGAGGAGACTTGACTTGGTGTGGTAAACACACAATATAATGTTCAGATGATGTATTAGGAATTGTACACCTGAAACCTATCTAATTTTATTAACCAACTAGAGGCCTAGTGCATTAATTCATGCACCAGTGGGGTCCCTTGGCCTGGCCTTTGGGATCAGGCCAAAACCGGCTCTCCAATATTCCCTTATGGGTCTCAGATTGCAAGAGGGCACAGGCCAGG